>JAJJMB010002020.1:330636-487931 GCA_023531105.1 Papaver atlanticum
ATTAGGGTTTACTGCTGATCCGGATGGGATTAGAGGTATGGTTTATTCAAGGAGACAGAAGAAGAGATAGTAGTGTATACTTGTGAATGAAAAAGAAACATTTTGTTCTTCATTTTCTTTGGTTTTGTTACACATAATTTGTAAAAAATTATGAGATAATTGCTGAAGTTAAATTTAGCTTTTACCATACACATTGTGATGGTCTTACATGGTACAAAATCTACATCTTTAAGTGAATAATTGCTAGTGTGACCAAAATCTTCATTATAACCCAACATTTACCTTGTGATCCGAATCATTCCAAAGTTGCATGTGGCACATGACCAAAACCATGCCAAATCCAAATTATGTGGCATAGACCTCCAAACATGACACGCCTGACCCAAAGATTGATCCATAAGTTAATGTGTATCGCGCATAAGCCAAAAAAGTTTCCCACGTAAATCAATTTGCGATAAGAACAGGGAGGGAACTAGGGGTTGTTAAGGGGTGCTCCAGCCACCGCTAAATCTCTGAAAATTACCTTCAAATCATATTTTTTTTCATGCGTATTTTTGGGAGGAAAAAAAAACATTAGAATGTGTTTGATAGGAGTTAATTTCATGGAAATAGTCATCTTTCCATGGAAATAACGTGTATTCCGTCGTTTGGTCAAAAATCTGTTTTCATAGAATTGTAAAAAAAAAAAACGTGGCCTAAAATATATTTTAAACTTAATTCTATGGAACTCCATGGAAAGTCTTTCCTTGTTTCCCCCAGGAAACTGATTCCATGGAATCACTTTCCATGGAATTGTTTCCTTTCTCTGTTATCAAACACATCCTTAGAAATTTAATGTTCAGCCCATACTGTTATTTTGGCCAGCTAGACCTGTTGGAAATCTGATGGAGAAAACAATAAAAATCAAACACTCCAAGGCACGTAATCGCTGTCTTTCAAACAGTATTTCTTTCCTATATAATGCACAAGGGATTCCAAGAAATAACCGTCGTCAGGATACAATGGAGTCTAACAATGTGTGTGATGTCAAATGTGCATTGTTTGATCACACCTAAGAACACTCTTGTTGCTGATAATGCCTAAAAGAGAATCCTAAAAGAGTTACTAGTATTGCAGGGAATTTTCTTTGTGATTTTCTGATGTGTTTTCCATGAACAATCCTCAATTTATAGGATGTGAAGTGCCTATCTGGAGGAGTCATGTCTGTTCATGAAAAGACGTGTGGGTTCTATCAGTAACTAATCAAAACCAATAGGATATGTTTGGTACCCTTTGGATATAGTCACGTCTGTAACCACCTGTTATGTGAATCAACATATCTCTTCAAGATAAAGACATATCTTTTCATAATCTTGTTTCAGTTGTTCATCCAACAAATCACATATGAATGTTTCGAAAATATTTCTAGCATTCCCCCACCATTTTCGAAATAGACTCAGTTTTTGATAAGACTCAAAATTTTATTATTAGGAATAGCTACACCGTATAACGGTTGCCTACGTACCCATATAGGGATCAAGCCGTCGTAGTTCATTACAAAGACTAGGAAGAAAAACAAAAGCAACAAGAACTTTAGGCATTATCGTAAAGTTTCGTACATAGATGATAGGTGTCTTCAGGACTTGAACCTTCACTTAGTGCAAACAATTCAAAGTTTTCTCAAGTGCTGTGGTGAACGAATCTTGAACCAAGGACTTTTAATGATAAACCGGAGTTGCAGCACATACTAGCTTCCATACAAGAGTGATCTATTTACCCTGCACTTTAATGGCCATGTGCAATACCCTGATTTCATGAGCACTTTAGAGATTGTCAAGTTCTCGTAGAAACCGGCCAGTTTCGATACTCATATAGGTAAGTTTAAATGAAGTGATCCTGTGAGTCACTACTTAAAATAAAAACTTATTAAGAAACTTAATTCATCCTCCACCGTACAGGACCAACACTAGATTTCAAGAATGGGGATTACATATTTCTAGTGTTTTCTATAATCACTCTTTAACTTGTTTGTACCCATTGAACCTCAACTTTTTCAAGATGTAGGTTGGGTTCCCATTAAAGGTGATTGATTATAATCTATAGACCTCAGCCCCATTCCCTTGGATGTTTTATAGATCATATCTCTAGATAAACCTTTTGTTAACGGATCCGCGAGATTCTTTTTAGACTCTATATAGTCTACAGTAATTACTCAATTTTTGAGTAATTGTCTCAATATTTGATGTCTTAGACTTATATGTCTAGATTTTCCATTATAACTCTTACTTGCCACTCTAAATAATGTTGCTTGGCTATCACAATTTATTCTTACTGCCGGAGTGGGCTTCTTCCAGAGTGGTACATCGACAAGAAGGTTTCTTAACCACTCTGCCTCTTTTCAAGAATTTGCCAAGGCAATCATTTCAGCCAACATAGTGTAATCCGAAATGCATGTTTGTTTCTTGGAACTCCAAGACATAGCAGCCCCGCCTAAAGTAAATATCCAACCAGATGTTGATTTGGAATTTAACTCGATATTATTCCAACTTGCATCACTGTAACCTTCCAAAACAGCAGGATAGTTTCGGTAATGTAAACCATAACTCATTGTACCCTTTAAGTATTTAAGAACTCTAGAAATTGATTTCCAATGTTCTTTTCCCGGGTTACATGTGAATCTACTCAATAGTCCAACAACATATGCAATGTCCGGTCTTGTGCAATTCATTGCATACACAAGGCTCCCTATGACACTTGCATATTTGAGTTGATCCAAAGATCTTCCTGTATTCTTCTCTAATTAATAGTCTTTTCTATGTGAGACAGATTTGTTTATCAAGTCTTCGACTTTGGGTCGTAGCAACTCTTGGTTGTGGGTGAGATCAGCTAAGGGAATCAAGTGTGTAGTATCCTGCTGGGATCAGAGACGTAAGGAACGCAACTGTACCTTGAATCAGTGTGAGATTGATTAGGGTTCAACTACAGTCCATACCGAAGTTAGCTTTGTAGTAGGCTAGTGTCTGTAGCGGCTTAATACAGTGTGGTGTTCAAATCTGGACTAGGTCCCGGGGTTTTCTGCATTTGCGGTTTCCTCGTTAACAAAACTTCTGGTGTCTGTGTTATTTCTTTTTCACATTATATTTTGTTATATAATTGAAATATCACAGGTTGTGCATTGAATCGATCAATTGGTAAATCCAACCTTTGGTTGTTGATTGAAATTGATTGATCCTTGAACATTGGTCTTTGGTACCGTTCAAGTTATTTCTCTTGTATTCAATCAGGCTCGCAAATTCCTATTTGTATGATTGCGGATTGAACCGAGAAATTGAGATATAACTCTTTGATATACTTCTTAATATTGAGTCTAACTGTCTAGTTGATTCTCTTGAAAGTATATTGGAGTTAGTCCATACAGATTGCTAAGCGAAATATTGGGTGAGGTTGTTATACCCCCACTTTTTCAGTTTCAAATCACACTTACAACTCTATTTCTTTTCGAATAGAATTATCTGTTAATCCAGATTCATCAAGTTGTGATCCAAAGGATTGTGAAACCTATTATTGGAATCGTTTCAGTAAAAAGAATGTCCGAAAGTATCAATCATATCTTGAGAAAGCTATTGAATGCTTTGATAGATCATGTTCCGTCTGCGATATTGATCTATTGAAAGCTCATTTAAACAACTAACCTTGTTGATCGGAACTTCCTCATAATGGTGCTCAATCTCAGTTGATTTATCTATATCATGAATAGTCTGATTATCTTCTAAAAATGGATTCTTGATCATTATTAGGAGTAACTCTCTGATATTTCCGGTCCATACTAAGAAAAGTTCATGATAAATTTGTACAAGATATCTTCGGACTCTCTAGATGTCAATGTTTCGGAAAAATCTTCATTGATTTTTATTTCAGAATTTGAGCATGCTCGCACCGATTTTTAATATATACAAAATACTAACCTATTTTGGTTTTTTGATAAACTTGGAAACCAAGTTTTATTTGATATATAAAGATTCTTGAAAAAATGTTTCTTTCTACACAATAAGATTACGGTTCAAGATGGGTGAAAACGTTGTTGATATCAACTCTCAATTATAGAAGCTTGGAACTTATCTTCCAACTGAGATTAAGTGTTATTTTTCAAGAGAACATAAAAAAAATCAACTATCTCTTGAGCTCATGTTTATGCTTATGCGAGATTTTGAAATTGCGCGTGAACAGTTAGAAGATTCTATCAAGAATGAGGAATGGTTTGAGTCAAAACTTCTGAAGATGATTGTGGATCTAAATCTTTTGAAGAGACGATTCAATCAACTGAAAGGAAAGAGGAAGCTCAAGAATTTGAACACTGAAGAAACCTCAATGAACAATCAGAGCACCACTAAGGATTAAGTCATATGCTGTAATACTTAATCCAGTGAATAGACTAATCAAATTGTTGATTTATTTCAATGTTTTGTGTAAAGTCTATTCAAATAAACTACCAATTATTATGAATGAATAAATTTTTATTTCATTCTTTGATAGTTCCGATGCATAAGCTTGTGATGAATGGATATATTTTTATGCTATTGCTTTCGGTTTATGAGATGTTAGTTTCGATTTTTGTTAAAACCTAATTTCTGATCTCATATTATTGTATTCCCTTATGATTTGTGTGACTTTTTGATTTAGCGAGATTAAGTTCTAGCCTTTTTAGGTAGGATTTATCAAAGGATCATAAGGAGGTATGATTAAAACTCATGTATGAAAGTCACAATGATGTTGATATCAATTTATTTTTACATAAGTTGTGTTTAGCATAACATATGATTTTTGGGTTTAAACTTTTGTTGTTGGCACGCAATAGTTAAAACCGAATCAATCTTTCTCTATTAAAGGCTTTTTTTTATCTTTGTTGTTGTTCTTTTGTTCTTGCGAGAGGATGACAACAAACAAGGGGAGAGTTTTTATTGAACTGGTGCTTAAATGATATATCTTTCTGGGGAGAAGCGGTTGCGGAAACCAAGGTAACAATTTATTTTGTTAGTTAATCGTTTTTCCTGTTAAGAAAAGCTTGATTTTATTGCATATATATTGTTTTTGCTTAACGAAATTCGGTAAAATTGATATATTTCCATTATGATGTATGGATTGATTATTGTGATTCAATTGTTTCCGGTTAAGAAAAACTATGTCAATGCTATTGTTGACTGATTGATTTGGTATCTTCTTTATTGATTGGTATCAATTGTTTTTGCTTAATGAAATAGGGATCATTTGTTTTAGTCTCTTTGATTCCTGATAAGAGTAACTAAATTAAATCTGTTCTTTGTTTAGGCTTATCAAATGTAGGATTCAGTTATTCAAGTCTAATCGAAGTCCTTGACAAGAAAACTAGTTAACTAACCTAGTTTTTGTCTTGTCTAAAAGAAGGTCTAAGTTATTCTATGAATAATTAGAACCTGATAAGAGAAATTGAGTTAATTTTAATCTCTTTTTGTGTCTTATCGAATAAAATGATTGTACATACACAATCGGTTCGGTTAAGAACTAAGTTATCTTAGTTGATTTATTGGACTAAGGGAAAATTACTTTGGGCAATTGTTTCCTTGATAACATACTAAAACAAGATTACTTTTGTAGTTTCGGTTTTAGTATTGGTTATCTAAAATGGTATGTGAAACCTTCATGCTTAACTCATATAGGTTATACAAGTTCTTATGGATTTGTAAGATCCTTTCGGTTTGCTCTTTTGTTTATTCGTCTCCACTAAACCAAAGTTAAAGAGAACAAGTGAGAAAATTCACAAATCACATAAGAAAATGACGAGGAAATAAGATAAAATGGTAATGGGCGTGTACTTACAATTTCTGGGATCAAGTTAGGATAGAGAGACCAGAAAACCAGGACTTATGTGTGCAAAAAAATTCTTCCAGACTAATTTCTACATTAACAACAGAATAAATATTAGAAAAAGCTAAACCTGCAGTCCTTATTGCATCTTTGATGCTACTAGTTAAAGATCAACGATCCAAAACATCTACTTGTAATTGTGATATCCTTGACCATTTTCTCTAATTGTAATATCTTCCACTAATGTTGCTAATCCAAATATTGCTCTTTCCAAGCTACTTGCACTCCTTCCTGTTCGGCAAGGTGAATCATAATCATTCTAGTTTAACATAAGTATACAATACCTATAGAAGAAATGAAGCATTTTTTAGTGTTAAATCGCTGCACAAATTGGCATTTTTGAAGGTGAGGTTTTTAGCTGAACAAACAGTTCCCGAGACAGCGATTACAGGCATATTAATCAAACAGGCGATGAACAACGCCAATGCACTTTCAACGAGAAAGTTTTGCGAGCAATTTGGGTATACCAAAAAAAATCTCCAGTTAAAATCAAATTCAACAACAATTTAACCTTTTGAGGCTAAGTAAATTGATTAGCTTACATTGATCCCTTTTACTGATTATGGTACTTCCTGGATAGCACTAGAGTTGAGTGAAGGAAAAGGTTATGCCTGTTGAAAGTATGGAAAGCTCAAGGTTATGCCTGTGATGAAAATTAAGTGGAGGTTTAAGAAAGTGACCAGTGCTCCAATCAATGCAATCGCGTCGCCGGTGGCTCCTTGTTAAGTGAAATTTGGAATAAATAATCCTCCATCACCTATGCTGCAGGTGGGTTCGCGTATCTCATTTCTTCAAAAGAAACATGCAGCCATCACTAATGCTAGAGTTTCCATCAGGAATTCCAGCTTCCTAATCTGAAGAAAAAAAACAATGATCACCCATTCGTGTACAGTAAAACCTCTTCGGAGGAATACTCCATATAACAATAAACATTTTTGGTCCCGACTTGGGCCAGTTATATTTAAGAATAAACTCCATATTGGAATAAGTCATAATTTTTTCAGGCCCCTTCTTAAGGAACCTAAGAATAATTGATGTTATAATATAAATATATAGATCTTGTCATACATCAAAGTTTAAGACGAAGAGATTCTTGTAACCATTTCAGAAGTTCAAATTGCTTTAAAATGGATTTTTTTCCTTTATACAAATATCTTTCACTCATATGATTTCATTTGTCAATTTTCGATGTGATAATTGTGTTGTATGTGAATTTTTTTATTACAAATTTCATATACACATAAACAAAAAATAAAATCCTCATTTAAATAGTTTTTGTATATACTTAGATACATTTTTGTGTTTTTATGCATATGCATGAATATTTCTAAGTACACATATGAAAAAAATTCTTTTGGTCTATTCAAGGTAGACCTTCGTATAAAAATATTATTTTGTGGTCCCTAGGATATTCTTATACAGAGGTTTTACCATAGTATACTAAGTAGATTTGTTAATCAAGGAAAAAAGAAGAAAATAAAAAAGAGAACTCACTCCAAATTACTATAGGCCAAGAAGCAGTATGGTGCTTAGTCCAGTAATCAAAATCCCATCCCAGATTTTAATCCCAAACAGTATATTGAAAGAAAATGTCGTTCTGATAACTGTGGAAAGCAACAAACACGATTATTTGCATATCTCCATGTTGACAAGAAACCCCAAAAACTATAATGAGCTACCTTCTGGTATATCGGATGCGTTAACACCAATCTCTACTAACAACCAGAGGCATATCTTCACAAATACTGGATACCCAACTTTGCAGATCTCTGCCAAATGTTTTCCTATCGCAGCCAATTATATAATTAGCAAAAGCGATTAATACATAAAATCAGATACAAGCGATAATTAGTCAAAAAGAAGATAAATCCTCAATTCCTGAAGGTAGATGAGAGAAGTTGGAGTGATTTTGGTGTTCTTTTGATGAATAAAAATGAAGTTATGTCCAAAATTGAGGGTACGTTAATATATTTGTGTCTGCAAAAGTCGACGAAACATAGTAATTTTTATACAAAATTTGACCATCGGCTGACTTAACAGAAAACGGGATGGAAAAATTCGTACCGGGACATGTTAATAATTTTGGAAAAACTCGGGACACAAATGTAAAGGGCACATTAAATTTGGGGCATACCTATTGAAAAATTCATAAGTATAGACAAAACTCGACGACCTAAGTATACAGTACCTATTGAAAAATTCATAGTAATTCTAGTTTAACCTAAGTATACAGTACCTATTGAAAACGTAGGGTATACCTTATACACCCAACTTTTTTGTTCGGCAATGTGTATAGACAAAACTTGATACAATAGCAAGTAGACCAACTGAATGATCCTTGACAATATGTATATATAGTTTACATATCAACCTCTACTCAATCAGTATGTGTATATACACAGGGTCCGTGAACTTGATTGTTAAGCAGAGTACTTGGACGATCTCAAAAATCAATATCCAAGATCAATATAGTCGTATCCAAATAATCCAATCGGAATCCTGCCAAGTGATTAGACTTGTTATCTATCTTTCAAGATAAGAATTCTAAAAGAAACAAGTTTCATAATCGATTACAATTAAGCAGACGTATCTACTTAGATTGAATACGTACAAACATGTGTAAATCCAATTATAAAGATAACCAATATAATGCGGAAAAGAAAAAACAAAAGACACCAGAAATTTTGTTAACGAGGAAACCTCAATAGCAGAAAAACCCCAAGACTTTGTCCAGATTTGAATCCCACACTGTATTAAGCCACTATAGACACTAGCCTACTATTAGACTTCGGACTGGAATGTAGTTGAGACCGAACCCACCCTTCAGGAGATTCGGTTATAGTCGCGCTCCTTAAACCTCTTGAACGTCGCACGACTCTACGCACTTGATTCCCTTAGATGACATCCTTTACATCCTAAGAGTGCTTCAGCTGAAGTGAAGACTTTTAATACCAATCTGCTTCTAACAGATAAGAATATTTGATTCCCGTTTAGATCAAAGATCAAGGTGAAGAAATATATTTACAATAGACAAAGCTAGCAAATCTCACAAATCTGGGAAACTTATGACTCCCAAAGACCAGCCTAGATTCTTAATCATCTCTCAAGAACAATCTTCAAAAGATCGATTAAGATCGGTTTTCAAATATCTATCTTGAGGAATCACAAAGTTTGAAACGGAGAGAACTTCGCGATTACTATCTATCTTGCCTGAAAGAGTTTAAAAAAACCTCGATAATAGGAAAGAAAGATCAAGATACACAAACTATCAAGGTAAAGATAGTCGGACCTGGCTTCACAAATCCCCAAAGCGAAGTCTTTTAGTCGTAGACATAATTATGTTTCTCAAAGGAAACCTGGATCAATAGAGGACGACTTTAGAATCGACTAGGACACAAAGTGCCAGGGATTGATTTTCCCAGTTAAAAGAGCATCTCTAGTTATATTTTTCCAAGACCAGGGTTTGCTAGAATTCAAGCTAAGATAACTTGAGAACAAGTAAACTCTATTCTTAAAAATATAATAGAAGAATATATATATTTTGGTCCGGTAACGGAACTGTGTATAATGATTGTTCAAAGAACTAAAAACAATGTAATGTTCATCTAAATACCTAAGAGCTTAATCATGATGCAACATATAAGTGTTTAAGTGAATGAAGTCTTAGAACCGTTTAAGAGAGTTTTGTCAATGCTAAACATATTAAAAATAAGTCTTTGAGAATTTGCTAAAATATAAACTGGGACAGTTGGTAGGACGGTTCGTGAACAATATGGCTTGTTCCGAGTCATGGTGTAATGGTTCGTGAACCAGGTTCGCCAACCCTATTAGACTATCGAACTCAGTTGATAACAGTTCCTGAACCGGGTTCGCCAACTGCTAGCATATTATACCAACTTTGAAAAATCAGTTCACCACGGTTCGTGAACTGTTCCTAACTGAACTTGCAATTTGCGAACTGGTTTGCCAACCTTCCTGTGTTTCTGAAACTTAGATTTCTACGATTTTCGAACTGGTTCACCAACCTACCCTGAGTAGAAATGTCAGTAAGTCTAATATTTATCTCTTATGATGTTTGAAACATTCCTAAGTGTTAAAATCAGTTGCATGGGTAATTTTTCAATTGATCCACAAATTAATTCATAAAATTAATATTGTTAAGGACCGTTGAATATCTTCGCTAATTTTTCACAAGACAAGCTTGACTAGAAACTTCTTCTTTGTAAATCTACTAGAAGTCATACGACATAGTCCCAATGGATAAAATTGTGAAATAGTGAGTAAAATAGAATGGTTCGGTCTTCACATGCCTGGTACAGAAGTTCTCCAAATGTCTTCATCGATCTTCAGTCTTTAGGGGTGGTGTTTGATACTCAACTACAAATTTTAACCTAGTCTGAAACTTGACTTAGTATACTATAAATCAAGATATAGTTTTGATCATCTAATATTGACAACACGCTTAAGATAAAAAAAAATTGTGGGTTCAACCGAGAAATGCTCTAACAATCTCCCCCTTTGTCAATTTTAGTGAAAAAACTATTTTGTTAGAGCATTGCTTGGTTGAACCCACCAAACGTTGATATGTCAAGGTTGGTTATCATATTTTAGTATCAAAACTCAATTAGACTCTCTTGATTAAGATTACTAGAGTCAACTTCGTTTAGGTTAGACTAGAAAGTCTAGGAATGTTTAGACATGTAAGTATTACTCCGAAGACCTGAAGATCGCGAAGACGTATCGACTACAATGAAGACATCATCCTTCCACTTGAGGTTATTTATACTGACTTGACTTGTTTACATTCTTATCGTTTCTTTCAAGTCGTTTAAGATTGAAAACATAACATGCGAGGTTATATATGATACTCTGGTATTAGACTTGGTCATATTATTATGATCAAAGTGTCAAGGAAGTATATACCATTTGTTGAATGCTTTGATATGGTATATTGAATTACGAAGTATAACGTTTATCTTTTCAACTTCGTAAATGCGACATCGACATAATCTATGTAACTTGTTACTTGATTATGTATTGGATACATGTTTGATTTCATCCTAGGAAATTATTTTTTATTACACTGGTTTAAAGAAGTAAATATACAAACTTGTTTCGTAATTGAAAAGAAATCAATAGGTGTTTTGGTCAGGTTTTTCTTCAAAGATCGATTGGAGGACCAATTCGTACCTAAGGAGGGAATTATGGTAGAACCAATCTTAACTTATGTTGAGAGTCAAGTTAGAACCTGTCCCTACCTATCTCTGGATACATGGTAAAACCGATCTTAGCTTTTGTTAAGAGTCTTGGTAGAACCGATCCCTACCTATATTGGGAGTCATGGTAGAACTGATCATAGATTTTGTTGGGAGTCTTGGTAAAACCGATCATAGATTTTGTTGGGAGTCTTGGTAGAACCGATTCCTACCTATATTGGGAGTCGTGGTAGAACCGATGCAAGCCTATGTTAGGAGTCATGGTACAATTGGTCCCAAGAGCAAAACCGATTTCTAATATTCACATATATTTTAGGGTTTGTGTGATTTTGGAATTAGGGTTTGATAGATAGTAAAGTGCTAGATGTCGACATAATTTGAACATGTGCATAATTCTTATTGTTGGTTGTTCAAAGATATTACTTGATACTCAAGGTGATCCCAAACCGAAATATTGGAGAATCTTTTAAATAAGATGTTCGAATTATGTGTTTTTGATTTTCCAGCAATCAAAACATATCTTTAGAAAAGCTATATTAGTCAAGAACTAAACTAATATTAGAAGTTTTCTAAGAGAGATTTCGGAGTTACACGTTGGATATTATTTGGAAATATGAAAACTGAAATTAGGTACTTCATTGCATATCTTGAGAATCTTTTCGGTTTTGGAATCTCCTTGTTGTACAAACATCCTTTGTTCTTCTTACAAACTATCCTTAGCCAGGCAAACTTCATCTTTTTGTTGTTTCTGATGAAGCCGACTAATAGTGTTACTTGTAATACTATCCCGGGGAGGAGAGTACCCTAGTTAGGCGAAATCTCTTACGTACGCTCGTTTAAAGACTTATGTGGGAACAAGAAGCTCTAGCAATAACCGTTGGTGAGAAACCAAATAATTGCATTGTTATTTTAGTTTTTGATTATTGATTTGATTGACTACTGATTGTTGAACCTTTGATTGCACCTAGTTTGACTATTCTTGAGAACCTTCTCTTCTTACATAAGGTCACAAAAACTAGATCAAAGGATTGATGAGATATTGAGAACTATTTTTTTTATCTGAAGACAACTTGTGATCACCATTGTTAACAGACTTTGTTTTGTGTTGATAGGTGTAGAATACACCGTATTTATTATCTATGGTTTATGCTTTCTTTGTTATTTTTCTTGTAAATTATGCATTTTACGTGTATTTTTGAGTTATTAGGTACTCTGGAGTCGCACGGAAGAAAAGAAGAAGAAATCATCCAAAATTGAGAAAGAAGGGCAAAATTGTCATTTCTTCGGCAAACACTGTCTGGAGCCCAGCCAAGGTTAAGGGGCAACTCTTGTTGGAGGGCTACTAAAACCAGCCAGCTGAGGATAACTAAGGGGCTGCTACTTCTGGGTGTCCTATCCAAGTTGGGTGTCTAAATCCAGACCCAGCTCTAATACCCTAACCCTAAGTCGAGAAGACATTTCTTCCCGAATCATTTGCAGCTGAAATCAAGAAAGCAAGCAGCTGCTGTTTCCGAGAGAAATCGAGAGAAGAAACTGTGAATTGAATAAGCAGATGCAGATGGTGGTGTTCTTGAAGCTGACAAGATACAGAGAAGAACAGTTCGAAGATGGTTCCGTAATTGATTTCAGAGAAGAAGAACTTGAAGATTAAAATGGGTTTGTTGTTTGAATCTGTGAGTGATTGAATGGGTTCTGATGGGGAATGAAATGGAGATCGAGAAGGATCTGAATTAATGGGTTTGTGGCTGTGACATGGATTGAAGGAGGATTGAATTGAGCATCAGGTTTGGATTGTTTGGTTCTCATCGCTGTTTGAAATCAGAGAACAGAATAGATGGAGATTGGGTTTGAATGATAGTGGTCTGAGGTATAATGGGTTGTGAACAGAGAGCAGGATATTGAACTGGTGGTGCTGCTTGAGGAGTCTGAGATTAAATGGATGGTATTTGAAGGAGGGAACAACAGTGTGAAGTCGAGACAGGGGCGTTGATGTTTGAAGCTGCTTCCGATTGAGAGATGATGTTATCTCTGATTGAATCTGAAAGCAAGGTTGGAAAGCAACAGGGAATGACTATGAAGTCCTGTGAGCTATTCGAAGCAAGAGAAGGAATGGGTTCTCTGATATTTGGAAAGAAATTGGTTAGATGTATGTTTAGGAATTGTTACAGGGAAATGAAGAAAGAAATGGCTTGAACTCGGCCGGAAACACTGAGAAACAAACAGAACTCCGCCTGAGTAATTCTTCAGTAAGTCGACTCAGTGGCTCGTTAAAAGTAACTCGGTCAATCAGCCGATTCAGCCCTGAGTAAGAATACTGACTCGAGCTGGCTGACTCTTTCCCTTGACTACCAATTTGACAGTTAAGTCTAACGGCAGCGGAACGGAATATTCTATTACCGGGGGAGAATCTCAGTCAACCGGCAGTGACTTTTCCGGCCATTTCCGGTGGAACCAGGGACAAGTCCGGCGAGCCAAAATAACAGAATTTTGTGTGAGCTTTTCTCATGGGCGTGAAGACTTGGACTTGGAATTGGATGAAGAATTAAGTTTGAATTTGGAAAGAGAAGATGAAAGATTTGAGAAAGACTTGGATTTGGAAGTTGAGCTACAAAGGGAAATGGATTCTATTCCTTGGAGGATTGGAGAGTAATTGAAGTTTATAAATAGAGAAGTTCTCTACTTTTCTCTATATACTTTAGATTCTTCTACACTTCTACACTTTTACACACACTACACTTTGGTTTTTGTTTGCTTTCTCTTTTCTCTATTCTTTGTGAACTTCAAAACCATGAATAGCTAATTTTATTGATTAAGGATGAATTCCTAGTTCTTGACGTGATTTGAGTTTTTGTTTTAGTTCTTCTTTGTAGTTTTTCATATGATTATCGTTTGTTTTTGCTAATAAGAATGTTTATGCTTGATTGATAGGTCGTTTAGGATGCATACTAAATTGATTTGTTAATTGATCTAAAGCTAGTAAAAGTTAGGGGATAAGTAATCGTTTCTTGACTCTTTACACAAGTAGAAAACACAAGACCTTGCGGAGGGATTCCGTGGAGCAATTGTGTGTGAAAACAACGTTAGCAAGTAGACCTTGATCTAAGAGTCTAACTACTAATATCAATCTAATAAATTCATAAATCTTAATGCGTTTAACTAAATTACATCTTGAGTGATCTACTACTAGGTGGTTTGGTAAATAGAATCCGGTAGTCGAGAATTTCCGTATCCGGTGATACAAGGAATTTAGGGGTTAGCACTGATCTAGCTGTTATACCTACGGTTGGTGATAATCTGTGACTAATAAGAAGTGGAAAAGAACATAACTTGAATCATTGTTTTGCAACGAAGAAGGATTCCTTGTTCGAAAACAACTGAAAACTCTTACTCCTCGTGGGAACGAACTTGACTACACTATATTACTTGTTAATTAAGAGGAAAATATTAATTCATTTGTTGTGGTTACGACACGCATCATGTGTGTGATCGATCATATGTGGAACCAAGTTTTATATGCATGTACAATTTAAGACAATTGAATATTTGAAGACAAAAAGATTTTTCTTATTGGTTTGATCAAGTAGTCGTATAGATCAAGTAGTCGTATAGATGCTTATAAAAAGATTTTTATAAGCATCTTGTGATACTTGTGCACACACCTTGATCGGATGGTATCCGACTAAGATCTTATTTATCTTTGGTAGATTTGATCAAGTAGTCGTATAGATCGGCAACTATCATTTGGTGGTATTCTTTAATATCCGGATCTGATAGCTGGTGAATCCATAACTGATTATTTTGGACCTTGATTGATCTTACCCGACAAAGGAGTTTACTAGTTAAACTGAAGAGCCTTTGTCAATACTCAACATATCTTTTATTCAAAGATTGATAGAGTGGTTGCCAAACAACTTTGTTCCTTTACTGTTTGGAAGACAATCAAAAGGATTTGAGTGCTTAAGACTTTATATTGGTAAAGTAACTCAAGATAATGGTTTCTATCTTGGGATTCATGAGCATTGGCCGGGAGGTTCTATGCGCAGGGATACTAAGGGAACTAAGTAACTAGGGGTAGATTACTTGGTCTCAACTAGGGGCAGGTGTACTTGATACCCTCGTTATTTCAGAATACTATAAAACCCTTATTTAATATCTCTTTCAGTATCTCTTACATCATTTAATTCAACTACCTAGTCTAGAAAAATCAGATGGAGCCCATACTTATTAACGCTGATTTCTTTGGGTTTTTAGACGGATATATACCAGCACCTCTACCTTATATTCTTATTTATGGTGTTGAACAGTTGAATCATGATTATCTCAAATGGAGAAAACTGGACAGATTTGATGAACTGCCTGAATACGACGTTTTCTCTTTCTGTTTCTTTAGATGTGTTGGGCTTATCTACATTACGACATGTATGGAACTCTCCAGCCAAGAATTTTCAGATCAGTTTGTTGCTAGAAAAATTTTGCTTAGAAATCAATTGCAAATGTAGGTAAAGATTCATCTTTCGTATCTAGTTATCTTTAGCGTATCAAGGAGATAATTTACTCCTTAGCAACCATTAATGGGCATATTTCTGAAGCTGATATTGTTATGTATATTTTAAATGGTTTGGGTCGTGAATATGATAATTTTGTTATATCCATACAATATAGAGACACTCCCTTTACCTTTGGGGCTCTCGGATCTCGTATTGTTCAAGATAAACAATGGCTATCCAGTCAAGAAACTGAAATAAACAAAAATCTAGATGCTGCCATGACTACTGCTTTTTTACTAAAAATACTTTTCAACCATCTTCCTCTAAAAACCCTTTTCCACCACCTTCTCCTAAAGATACTTATTCTTCATCAAAACCCAGTTTAACAGTAACCCCTTCCCAAATAAAATCACTGATTTAGGCAATATCACCAGTCAAATTTGCAAAAACAAGGGTCTTACAGCTAATAAATGTTATCAATGAAAATGCAGGGGATACAAAATACACCCAAATTTTTCGTTTGCCAACATGTATAGACAAAACTTAATAAAATTGCAAGTAGACCAACTTAATGATCCTTGACAATATGTATATAGAGTTAATATCTCAACCTCTACTCAATCATTATATATATATATATTGACACAAGGTCCGTGAAACTGATTGTTATCTATCTTTCAAGAACGTCGATGATGTAAACGCATTTGTTTGTATACTGTTGCGGTACTAGTAGTAGTGGTTGATTTGTGACCAACTTTGGTCCCATTTTCACTTTAGTTAAAAAAAATGGTAAGGGTTACTTCGAAATTAAGCATGCACATGATAAGGAAGTGAAATGTCGACCCATGAGTTCGAAAAGAGCTCGTAGATTCATTCTTGCTTGTTTGTTGGATGTAGAGGATATCGATATTAATGCATCATTATCACATGCACTCCTTGAGAGGTTCTATGGGTATATTTCGATATCTTTGGCAAAAAAATAAGGTTTTATGCACTTTAGAGGATGTACACTATCTCAACCAGTTTTCGGTTATCGGGAAAGCAATCACCCGCAGTGATAATAAGATTCAAACTTTGTGTTAAGTATTTGGTAAAAGTCCTAAACTTAGAAGGTAATCAAAACAATTACATTCTGTTAGGTTGGCTGAAGACAAATTTTGAGCGCATAGAAGGGGAAAATGTAGATGAGAAAGTGTTCATCCAACATTGTAGAGCGTTCGCCCTCTACATAATTTGGGAGGCAATAATATCAACTCCCCATTCTGAGATCGTGGTTGCTCAACTTTTATCCTCCTAGATGACTTAGATTTAATAAACTAGTATGCCTAGGGTGCGGCTCTATTATGCAAGTTGTATTATGACTTGAAGACAAAAAAAAATGTTGTTGACTGTTGATACATGAAAAATAATACCCCTTAAACAGGTTTGGGATGCCCCTAAGAGGGTAGATAAGCCTAGTATGAGACATGGGGACTAGGCCCAAGTCCAATGAGAAAATACCCATGAGGTAAGAAGGACAAGGAAGGGATTAACAAATAAAGAGGAGGTTATATTAAGGAATGACATTAGGAGTAATTAAGGAGGTTTAGGACATGCGTCATGATGTCATAAAAGGAGGGACTTTTGGGAAAGTCTATATAAAGAAGGACAAGGTACAATGGAAATGAAACTCTCTCTCCTACTATTTCTAGTAAAGTGAGGTCACTTGGTGAGACTAGGAAGGGTAGAACCAAAACCGAATTCACCCCTCAACATTTGGCGACCACACCGGGAGGCTC
Organism: Papaver atlanticum; assembly: GCA_023531105.1. Classification (NCBI taxonomy): domain Eukaryota; kingdom Viridiplantae; phylum Streptophyta; class Magnoliopsida; order Ranunculales; family Papaveraceae; genus Papaver; species Papaver atlanticum. The sequence continues at coordinate 347,998 of JAJJMB010002020.1, forward strand.
ATGCCTAGCTCATCATGACACACCTAGGAAGCGCTACTCCAGGCGCAGTAGAAAACCAAGTGACTAATCGGCCTAGGGATGCACATGGGATGGGACGGTACGGGTTTTTTCCTAGCTCAGTACCTGTACCTCCCTATGGTCGGTACCTGTGTAGTACGGGACGGGACCGGTACCTGTTTAACTCGGTACGACGGGACGGGACCGGTTCTTTACATATAGCTGACGGTAAGACTGAATCTTATGGTAGATCTCCATGAAAATTGTTGTTCACTAACCTGATAAAGACCACAAAAACATCTGTCTGTAGAATATGTCTGTATACACAACCAATTTTAGATTAGTTGTGAAATTAAGGATGGCAGAAGTTATACACTGCTAAGGATAATACTGGTTGTACGTATCTACGAACGGAAGGAGATAAGCATGTTAGATTCTAAGATGACCGACCCATTCTATCGTTATAATGCATTTTATTACTACAATTCTGTTTTCATCTCTGTTCTAGACTTTGGATTCTTTTGAATTACAAAACCACAGATCATTATTTAAAGCTTTTTTCGTTAAAGAGATACAGACATTATGATAACAATTAATACCAAGAAATCCCGAAGAGAAGTGGAAGAAGGTTGAGGTGACGAAAGAGAGACACGGAAATGACTGAAGAGAGGGATGTGGTAGGACTGAGACATCCCTCCTTTAACGTATTTTGCATTCTTAGTTTAGGGAAGGAAAGTCATGACTACAAACGGATAGAGACCCTCGGTACTACGGGACGGGACGGGAATAGCCTAGAACCGTTACTTGTACCTACTCTAGGCACGGTACCAGTTTTTGGTACTTGTACCTGTCCCATCTGACCGCGGTTCCGGGACGGTACCGGTACGGTTCCATGGGACGGGACGGTTCCTGTGAAGCCCTAAATCGGCCTATCAACATCGATGAGGTAACATTGGAAGACGAGGATAGCGAAGAGGAAACACTGGCCCAGGATGCTATCAAACAATCAACGAGAAATGGATCTCAAAACAGAGAGGTAATGACAACACAAGGGAAGAACACGCGAGCGAGCCAGCTACTGAAACTCACATCGCCATCCATGCAAGACATGCAGAAAGAACTAGAAGAACGCTTACAAAGAATTCAGGAGATGGAAGACTGGATAGCACAAGCAGTAATAGCGGGACAAAGCGCTACTGAGGGAACGACAAAGGACGAAGGGCACAAAAATGACTAGACAATGGCGACGTCACAGGAAGAAATTGCAAAATACTTGGAGCAAAATTACCACGTGATAAAACAAGAAAATCACTGCCTCGTAAGCAGTCCATACCCAGCAAACATCCGAGAATACCAATACCCTGAGGACTACACTTCCCCAAAATTCAAGGCATACGATGGACAAGGGAACCCGCGAGAACATCTCAGCCGATTCCTATCAGCAATGGACGATAGGGCCTCCGATGGAAAACTATGTCTAAGGGAATTCCCCAAGTCGCTCACATGCACGGCATTCACCAGGTATGATAACTTAAAAGAGGAAAGTGTGGATTCTTGGCCAACTATGTCCACGCTCTTCCTTGGGAAATTCTATTCAGCCAAGAGGAAAATCACGGCAATAGACTTGAGTAAGAGTGGACAACGGATATGAGAAGAGATAGGAAATTACATCATGCGGTTCAGGCGCTTAGCACTAGACTGTCATGAAGACATCAATGAAGGAACGCTTGTTGAAATCTGTGTACGAGGAATGATCCCAGCTTTCAAAGGGAGTTTGATCAATTTCAGATTCCAGACTTTTGTTGAGCTAGAAGAGGAAGCCAAGAGGATCGCTGACTGCGTGAAAGAAACACCTATAGATCCTGCTTGGCGTTACATAGTTAACACCGTATCAGAGACACCACGCAACGTAAGACCCAATACCAATAAGGAGAGAAGAGACCAGTTCAAAACCGTCAGTGGAAGCCAGGGAAGAAATGGATGGACCAGACGCGACTTCACCCCACCACCCCCACTACCCTGCAGCAGAGAACGCGCAGTCGAATTACTAAACCAGTGGTCATCGGAAAGGAAATCCAGCTGCCCCCGACAGTAGTAGACGTCAATAAAATGGATAAGAACTCCGCTAAGTACTTCCACTACCATCAAAGGTTGGGACACCCGACGGAAGAATGCTTTTCCATAAGGAGCATATTTGAACACAAGCACGCATCTGGGGAGCTTGAAGGAACTAAGCAGGCGATCGAGTACGACCCCTTTCCTCGTCACTAAATAAAGAGAAAGCGGGAGGGAAAGAACACGAAAGAAAAAGACTACAGATTGTAAACGGCCCCCTTTTTATGGTAAGAATAATCTTTTTGGAATTCGCGAGCAACATGATGTGAAAAGGTCACAGGAATGCCAAAAGCGCCTAGTTGACGAATCTTCAAAAGGCCATGGGAGTGCCAAAGACACCCAAATAGGCTGACAAATTCACAAAAGGCTACGGGAACGACAAAGGCGCCCGGTCGGCGGACAAATCTACAAAAGGCCATGGGAATGGCAAAGGCACCCAAATAGGATGACAAATTCACAAAAGGCTACAGGAACGCCAAAGGCGCCCGGACGACTGACAAATCTACAAAAGGCAATGGGAATGCCAAAGGAGCCCAAATAGGCTGACAAATTCACAAAAGGCTACGGGTACGCCAAAGGCGTCCGGTCGGCGGAAAAATCTACAAAAGGCCATGGGAATGCCAAAGGTGCCCAAATAGGCTGACAAATTCACAAAAGGCTACGGGAACGCCAAAGGCGCCCAAATAGGCTGACAAATTCACAAAACGCTACGGGAACGCCAAAGGCGCCCGGTCGGATGACAAATCTACAAAAGGCCATGGGAATGGCAAAGGCGCCCAAATAGGCTAGTGTTGATGGTGGTTTTTAGTTCAGGGCTAAAATTGTAAAACCCTGTATTTAATGCGCCGTCTGCAAAAGGACTGGGCCATTTAAAAGTAATGAGTGCCCGGGCCTCTCTACTCACACATGTATTGAGCAATTCAGTATATTTATTCAGAATGGTGCATGTAGCAACAATCCCAAACATTCTGTGAAACTCTCGCCTGCATTACTCATTAGTGTATGGTTTATTGAGTATTTTACTATTCTATGTTCCCCAGCTAAACCCTTAGTATTGGTATGACATGAAAACTAGTGTTCACTCGCAGTTGAGTAGCATGAATTTCCCGAAGTATTAAAATTAAGGTCTGCATGAAAATGCTCAATCAGAAGACGTGCTAACTGCTCTCTGAGAATAAAAGAATTTTGTGTCAACACGCAGAATTTGTTAAAAAATTCAATTTTGTGATAACTCACAAGATTCAAGTTTTCGGCCTAATTAATTGGCAAAATTAGGTCTTTTGCGCCTTGTGCAAATATCTCGAACCCTATTGGTCAAGGCCAAGCTAGGAAACTAATCCGCCATAGAGCTAGTAGGAGCAAAATCCTACCAGAAAACAAGAAGAAAAAAGAGAGGAACTGTGGCAAACAGGAGCAATGACAAAGGAGGTGTGGCCACGCCACATAGCCGGCCAATCCGCCCCAATGGGTGCCGCCTGTGGCCGTTGGCCACGCTCCATGTTTCTCTTGCCGGCCCCCTCTCCCATCAACCAATCAGATCGCTCAAAACCCGCCACACACACTTTTAATAAAGTTGGAAGTTGGTGGGTCGATGCGCCTAATTCCATTAGGAATCTAATCTAGATGGCCCAAGCCAGTCTTCAAAAAATACAATCGTGGTCGTACGATTTGGCCACTTGATTTATTAAGTTTAGCCGCTTCCCAACGCGACCAAACAGGCATCACCATGCCACCGCAAGCGACACGCCTGTAATCCGCGCCAAAGTATTGGAATTACATACGAACCATTCCAAACCACATCTAGCCATCACCTCAGGCGCCATGCAAATTGGCTAGCCAACCTGCCAAATCACGCCAGTAAGCTAGTTGGCAGGCCATGCCATTCCGCGGTAGCCATATGCCAATGGCTTTGGTCAAGCCAAACGGAAACCCTATTTTTCTAGTCATGGCCCAATTATGCCACTCTGGGCCCACAACATGCCACAAGCCATGTGGGACCCAGGAGACCATAAAGAATGGCGCCCGCGCCATATTATGATTACCCATGATCGTCATGGACATGCTCACGGTATGGCCTTGACATGGTATCTTTAATCAAATTACCCCAAGGCAGTATTTTCCAAGATGTCGTCGTGCCGCGCCACCTAGTCGCGCGCGCCACTTAGGGTTTTGATATGCCAAACCCTAATTTGTCCATGGCCATTATGCCGCCCCATGCCAAATAGCATCACCTAGGCATTAAGTTCGATGTGGCAACTAGAGCTAATATCATTAAGCCATATTTGGATCCAACACCGATATGCCAAGATGTAGCAGACGCCACTTTGACCGCTACGCCATTGGAAGGCATCACCTTGCCACTTATCCATTGACAGGCGCCACATTGCCATTGTGCCACTAACAGGCACCACATTGCCATTGTGCCACTGCGCAGGCGCCATTATGTTTCCTAGCTTGCATGCGATTGGTCAGAATAACTAAGTCTCGCATATTAGACCCACTCAGTAACTTGTTGCACATTTTTCCACGAAACACCCGAGACATCAAACATGTCACAAACTTGGGGATACTCATCAGGGTATTGTTATGGCGGTTTACAGCGTGCGGCATGCAATGCGCCCATTACAAGAAAGTGTCAGGAAAGAGCGGACGGTTACATAGCAGTAAAAGGATAGTGGGTGTAAGGCTGACCAGTTTTCACTCACAATGGGAACGTGATAGTAAACCGTTTCTACATAACCCCACTTCTCCACTACTTAACTGTCTCAACTTCCTATGAGATCAAGGGTGTTCAATGACTTGTATAAATAGGTTTTCAACCTATTTCGAAAAATAACAGAGTTTTGGTTAACAACAAGTATCCAGAAAAATACCAAGAACTGATAGCTTACATTCCGCAAGCTAGTTCCATATTCTGATACAAGTCATAAAACAGCCACACCCTCAAAATTCAATATTATGATCTCAACACCTTCTTCGCTTCCCTCCCTAAGATCAACCCTTCTCCTTCACTTTTGACCGAAGCAAGACTGGAACGACCATTTCTTGGTTTAGGCCAGGATTGTACGAATTGATCTCTCGAATCTAAAGTACTCCCGTGCAGTGCATTTGTTTAGGGTTTATATTCGTTTCTCGGCGGCACACCCAAATTTACCAAAACCAGCAGAATCAGTTTTTACCCCAAAACAACTGGCGACCACAGTGGGAGGTTAATCTCTCGGTTGCAAAATCAGTTTCTCAATTTTCATTCTAGTTTTCTCAATTTCGAAAGGGTAGGTTTTAGACCTAAGCCAATCATTAACCAAAAACTCATTTCAATCGCCAATTCCAACTTTCTATCTTATTATGTACCCGGGTCAGCCAAATTCTTCCAAAACCACGAATGCTCGAGATCCGATCACCACGGAAGATATGGCGGAGATACTAGAAGACGTTATCTCAAATCAAACCAATATTGTCAAGTTGCACAACTAGACGCTTTGTGTACTAAATAACATGGCAAGCCGATTGTGGAAAAGATCTGTGAACGTTTGCTCGGAGAACGCCACCATCTTTAGAAGTGACACAAAAGGTGTCGAGTCCTTGTCTGAGGTATGTGCCTCCGCCAACAACAATGCAGACAGAGTACGTAGCTGCATCGGACGGGAGCAAAAGGAAAATGACCAACTAAACCCATCCAATGACAAAGAGCTGAGGAAATTTCACAAGGCCAAAGGAAGAGACCCGCCAGGTGCATCACAATGTTTGCAAGGTAAAGGTAAGGAGCCGGCTTACGAAGCTTTATTGGAAAACGTATACCTCCAAACTCTTGCGGAAGTTCAGAAAGTCGTCCAACAGTCTGCATCCACGATCGCTTTGACTTTACTAAATAAAGAAACGCCATAGGAAGGGGAAATTCACCAAGACATCTATGAAGACGGGAACTGCACCGATGAACATAATTCAGTCCAACCGCTTCACGCTTCCGTCACTAATGCAGAACCCTCAAGAAGACTTGCATTTCAACAAAGTTGCCGAACTAAACGACCTACGCTTGAGTCAACATTCGCAGTCTCGACTCCACCCTCGAAACGAGCTTCGCGTCAAAGTATATAAGAGTTTCCACGACAACAGTTTCCAACACAAGAGAAGCCATGCTCGAAATACCCACGTTTTCCGCTCCCTATCAGGAAAATTCTGGAGTTACTGGGAGTTTGGGTACGAGATGGAGTGGTTCAGTTGCCTCCCGTATGGCGCCCACCAACTGATCAAGAGATGTTAGACTCAAGATATTGCCACTATCACAGGTTCATCCATCATCCTACTAGTGAATGCAATGGCCTAAAGCGCATTGTCCAAGAAAAAATCAATTCGGGAGAATTATGCCTGGGAACTGAAGATCCTCCACTTTACTACGAATCGACATGAAGACGTTATTACATGGATGCCTCATATGATTCCAGACTTTGCAAGGACAATAATGCGACATGTGACTTTTTATTGTTATGGCTCCATCACACAATGGATTTCAATTTGAAACAATTTCAGTTATCTGAGAAGATTCGGTTTTGCTGGGAAGCTTCGCAGACGAGTAAGTTTCATCAAACGATGTTTGCACGTCCAATTGTTTTGAAATTTGCTGGAGAGTTGACACAGATGCCAGTCTTATTCTGATAATGGGAGCCAATAACCTAATTATTTTGAAAAACATCGTATCCTTTTAGTATTTCCCTTTTCATGCAATGTTTACAATTTCTCTTAAAGTGGTTGCATTATTCATTCATGATTCCAACTTATTAGTTATCTAAATATCATTCAAAAAATTACCCACGAAACCATTTCAGAAACAAACCAATTCAAACATTTTCACAAAGCAATTACCTACTAGTTCAAAACTAAAAAATCCAACCACAAAAGAGGCGTCTCTTGCCTTTTCAAAAAAAAATCTAAGAGGAGAAAAGTTAAAAAAACAAAAGTATTCAAGGGAAATCATTCAGCAGCAATTCATCCTTCTTAGAAAAAGCGTCATTCATGCTTTGGAGAGCAGCCTGTTTCAACTTCAATTCCTGGGATAACTTCTCGAACTCCGCTTCTCGTTGATTAATGAAATCCAAGGAGGGGATCTTGCTCATTTCAGTTTACATCCTTTTGATTTCGGAAAACCCTTCACAGAACCAGGAGACATTAAACTTAAAGTTCACACACATGTCCCGATGGAACTCCCAACTTGAGATTACATCTCCAGAAATGGTATGTCCAGTCACACTGCACATGTCATGGATTGAAGATAAGGTTTCCTCCACGTGCTTAACCAATGAAAAGCGACTATCAATCTTCCTGGTCGTGGCGATGTGTCCATACTTTTCCCATATTCGAGTGTACAACTCCGCATACTTAGATGGTACGCTGAATCCTCCAATCAACACATGATCAGTAAAGGGAGCCACGAATGGAGGGTCGAAGATAGCACCTGCAGCCGGATATTTGATTAGTGCGGCTCCTTCAACTCCAGAAAGTTCTCTGGAAACAATTGCGCCCGCAGTCACAGATAGGGTTCTATTGTTGAAGGCACAACGATACCCTCATCATGATCAATCCCCATCTCAGAGTTATTCACAGATGCGATTTCCCTGATTGAGGGCGCAACCACATCTTCATTATGATTGGCCTCCATCTCAGGGTTATCTACAACTTCAATGGTCGAAGGCGTGATCATATCTTTATTATGATTAATCTCCATCTCAGGGTTATCTCTAGGTGCAGTTTCTTTCTGTAATACCACCAATTGGATATTTATTTCACGTCAAAGAATGAATAAAGAAGAAAAGCGTGTGGGAGACTTACCAATTTATTCGTTGGCCCACTGGAGGAGTTAGATTCGCTATTACACTCAGAAGCTCTTTTCTCATCACCACTGGATCCCGAACTTTCTTCTCCTTCATCCTCGCCTTCAGAAGACTCAGCGTCGCTGGATTCTTCTTCTTGAAGCGCCACCTTTTAGCCATGGGAAAGTCTGGCAAAGGCGTTCATGCTCTCGCCCCCTGGTTTCAAAAAAGAAAAAGAGGATACTCAGTGAAATTGGCAAAAAATAATAATAATAATCTGGCTTGTCAGAAAGAAGCGCATATATACCTATATATTTGAAGAGTTGAAGACCACTAAGGCTGTTGAACCTGATCGAATACCATCTGCTCGACTTCTCCTTTTCTCTGGGGACTGTCTTCACCTTGGTCAGAAATTTTTCGTTTACGTGAAGGGAGCGGCTTCAAAAGCTTGTATTTTTCTAAGGTCTTGGAAGAGGGCTTTCCACGAGGACTTTTCACGATGTTCTGCATGAACTATTGAAGAGAGAGAAACTTTTCTTGCCAGAATTCCTTATACTTTGGGCTCATCATCAGTTTTCTTTCTGGAAGCAAGAATGGGAGGCTCTTCTTTGTTGTGAAAACGTTACTATCAAAAACAAACGGCAAAAGATCGTCTGAAGGCGTCGACGGACGATGGAACGGAATTCCATGGTCAAATCCCATCTGACGAGCAGCTCTATCAATATTATAAGGAACCACCTCAAAAGATCATCTGAAGAAAGATGGGACATATCCAGGTATGCATCTTCGCATGAACACGATTTCCCTAATGCTCATGTACGTTCCATCAGAATGCGACGTTATGCCTGGAGCGGATGCAAAAGTATTAGGCTGGACTATAGATTTGTGAACTGGTGCCTAGGGACGAAAGTCAATTGCATACACATTGTCAAGAAAATCGACGAGCATTAAGCCAAGTCTTGCACGTTTCTTCAACCAACGAAGTATCCTAGCTCCTCCAAATGTGTTAGAAAGTGAAGTCGAAGGATTAGGAGCATAACCTTTGAAATGCTCCCACAACCACGTTTAGAGAAAGGCAATGTGAACGTATGATTCCACCTTCATACATCCGTTGGAGGCGTACATATCCGCTGCTAGACAATCTAGATTGGTATATAAAGAACCAAGGAACAAGCTGCCTATGGGGAGAGCAATACCTTGCGCCAGCCTAATAGCAAATTTGACGAGTTTCTTTCTTATTTTCTTCTTGCCAGAGCCATCATCAAAAACATCCCTAGATTGCCACAAGGATAAAAATGCAACGACACTGAACGTATCATTCAATTCCTGATCCGATTTCGGTTTTGCGGGGAACCATTCAGATACCCACCAAGTATAAAAGCATTTCTCATCCTTCCCCTTCCGATTATATTCTTCAGCCTTCTCGATTAGAGCGACATGCATTGCTTTTTTTTCCTCGGATAAGCTAAAGTCAAGATTTCCTACAACCGGAAGATTCAACAGAACAACTACACTCTCCAAAGTGATAGTCATCTCGCCCCATCTACATATGGCCGTATGGGTGGACATTTTCTATCTAGAAATGAAAGTAGTCAAACCTGCAGCATCCTTTCTAATGCAAAGTGTTGCAGACGCCATGACAGCATCCACAAATTGTGCCTTATTCAAATTGTTCCTGACACTGTCATTACTAATCATGTATTTCATCCATCCATCATAAGCGTGCAATAGGTTATGGAAAATTCTGAAATCAATGGGAGAGGCCGGATACTTGTTCCTTTGAAGACAAAACCTTATCACACGCTCCGTAGAAATAGATTGAGCAGTCTCTTCATTTTATGAACCTGTAAGGAGGGTCATTACATGGTTGGGTTGTGTTCTAGCAACTATGAAAGACTTTGTGAAGAATTCATCATCCACATTTGGCTTATTTTTCGATCCGTTAATACTTCCCAGTTTGGCCACAGAAGCATCTCCAGGTGACATCTTAACAAGAATCTCTTAAGTTCGCTTTTGAATAACTACAACAAACAAGGTAGAAAAGGTGTGACGGAACGGAAAATTATGCCTGGCGCGCCACATGTGCGCAGTCCATAACTTCCTCGATGCGCCATGATGAAGCTACGATTCGGGCTTCAAAGCTAGGCAAATGCACGTCCATCTTCCCTTGCATGCATGCTCTTGGAGCATGGTGCAGCTAACTCAGCTTCCACACCGTTCCAAACTTTCCCTTGTCCGCAAAAGGGTATAAGGCCATAAGGCCAAGGCCGATGCATATTGCATGCATCACTGACTTCTCTTACCAACTCTGTGTAGCTTGATAAAAAGTATGAGCATCCCTTTGCTGGCATGCAACTAAGCCTCATCAAGCTTGGCCGCAATCATCTCATTGCGGCTGCCTACGTACCCTTCCCTAATCTAAAGGGATCAAGCACAGACCGTAGTTCATCCACGAAGGGACAACAACTTAAACCAACTCATTTACAAATCCGTGGCTAAGTAATAATGGTAATGGCCTGGTCCGTATAGGCCATTCCGTCAAGATGCATAATGATTATGCATCATCGGGTCCGCGGCGTGGCACAGTGATGCCTTCGCATCATATGCCCCATTGGCAACGTTACAGAGCTATAAATGAGTCTCACGCATCATTTATACTCTTCCGGCTAAGCTATGAAGCTTACTTGGTACATGGTCCGCATATGCACCTTCAACCAACTACCCCTCCCTATATATGTTTTAAAGACATTTTTACAACTTAATTTGGGGGAGCAAAAATCATTCATCAACTCCCACTTTTACTATTCATGTGTAATGATTGCGTACAATGATCGAGCGACACTCGCTTCTGTCAGCTCTCTCTGGCCTAATGCACAATGATTGTGTAGTATTGGTTCTAAGCCAATAGCCTTCATAATGCGCAAAGGATGCGTTGCAATGCTCTAGGCCATCTACCCAATTGGCCTAATGATGCTAGATTTGTCCCTTAGCCAAATGCAAAACATAATGCTCCATTTTGGCGCGATATTGGCCTTAAGCCAATCCACCTTTATTAAGCAACGGAAGCTTTGGATGAAGCTTCATCTCAGGCCATGGCGCATCTTTTAGTATGCGCCATGCTAAAAAATCGAGGTGTTACAAAAGGTCACTACATCGGCAAAACCATATGTGCAAAATTTTGTCGAAACTTAATACGATCATTAATGGTTGGGTTTACATGAGGTAACATGGAGCTCGCGCGCCAATGGCAAGCCCTTCTACATGAAAGAACAAAATTTGGCCGTAGGAATTATACCCGCGGCCGAAAACCTAAAACTAGGTTTCTGAAAAAGAGGGGGAAGCAACAGCGGTGTTTACCTCAAATTCCTGCTAGCCTTGTTTTGATCTTACTGCCGCTTCGCTACTGATGTTCAACTCCAACACTATCAACAAAGAAGATCTACTTGGGATCAAACGGAGCTTAAGAAGTTATATAAGCATCCAATACAAGAGTTCACACTTGAAAGAAAAAAAGAGAAACAAAGTGCTTACTTTGCTGCTGGCGGACACAACCTTGCTGATGGAGTTGTTGATCGCGTCGATGAATGGAGGCCAGATACCACAGGTGGAGCACTGCGTATTAAAAAAAAAAAAAAAAAAAACACAGACGGGCGAGCAAACAAAACAAGGAAAGGAGAAAGAGACGATCCCCTTTTATACACATAACGCTTTTAGAGTTTGAATATAAACGGGGTTTCCTTTTTGTTCCACGACCAGAGAAAGGCAGCTGGCCACGCGGCGCCATCGCTCCAAGGCCGAACAAGGAGCGCGCCAGGATCACCGCTCCAAGGCAGAACAAGCAGCGCGCCAAGATCACCGGCCGCCCGTACCTATTGCCAAAGAGAGGTAAGACTATTCCTGGTAATCTCTACATGTCTCGCCTTTTTTTTATCTTTATCTGTCACCATCTAGTGCTTACCCCGCAACAATGTCACTGTTACGTGCTAAGCAGGGGACTTAATGTTGGTGGTTATTAGTTCGGATCTAAAATTGTAAAACCTGTATTTAATGCGTCGTCTGCAAAAGGACTGAGCCATTTAAAAGTAATGAGTGCCCGGGACTCTCTACTCACAGATGTATTGAGCAATTCAGTATATTTTTTCAGAATGGTGCATGTAGCAACAATCCCAAACATTCTGTGAAACTCTCGCCTGCATTACTCATTAGTGTATGGTTTATTGAGTATTTTACTATTCTATGTTCCCCAGCTAAACCCATAGTATTGGCATGGCATGAAAACTAGTGTTCGCTCGCAGCTGAGTAGCATGAATTTCCCGAAGTATCAAAATTAAGGTCTGCATGAAAATGCTCAATCAGAAGACGCGCTAACTGCTCTCTGAGAATAAAAGAATTTTGTGTCAACACGCAGAATTTGTTAAAATTTTTCAATTTTGTGATAACTCACAAGATTCAAGTTTTCGGCCTAATTAATTGGCAAAATTAGGTCTTTTGCACCTTGTGCAAATATCTCGAACCCTATTGGTCAAGGCCAAGCTAGGAAACTAATCCGCCATGGAGCTAGTAGGAGCAAAATCCTACCAGAAAACAAGAAGAAAAAAAAGGAACTGTGGCAAACAGGAGCAATGACAAAGGAGGTGTGGCCACGCCACATAGCCGGCCAATCCGTCCCAATGGGTGCAGCCTGTGGCCGTTGGCCACGCTCCATGTTTCTCTTTCCGGCCCCCTCTCCCATCAACCAATCAGATCGCTCAAAACCCGCCACACACACTTTTAATAAAGTTGGAAGTTGGTGGGTCGATGCGCCTAATTCCATTAGGAATCTAATCTAGATGGCCCAAGCCAGTCTTCAAAAAATACAATCGTGGTCGTACGATTTGGCCACTTGATTTATTAAGTTTAGCCGCTTCCCAACGCGACCAAACAGGCATCACCATGCCACCGCAAGCGACATGCCTGTAATCCGCGCCAAAGTATTGGAATTACATACGAACCATTCCAAACCACATCTAGCCATCACCTCAGGCGCCATGCAAATTGGCTAGCCAACCTGCCAAATCGCGCCAGTAAGCCAGTTGGCAGGCCATGCCATTCCGCGGAAGCCATATGCCAATGGCTTTGGTCAAGCCAAAGGGAAACCCTATTTTTCTAGTCATGGCCCAATTATGCCACTCTGGGCCCACAACATGCCACAAGCCATGTGGGACCCAGGAGACCATAAAGAATGGCGCCCGCGCCATATTATGATTACCCATGATCGTCCATGGACATGCTCACGTTATGGCCTTGACATGGTATCTTTGATCAAATTACCCCAAGGCAGTATTTTCCAAGATGCCGTCGTGCCGCGCCACCTAGTCGCGCGCGCCACTTAGGGTTTTGATATGCAAAACCCTAATTTGGCTAGGGCCATTACGCCGCCCCATGCCAAATAGCATCACCTAGGCATTAAGTTCGATGTGCCAACTAGAGCTAATATCATTAAGCCATATTTGGATCCAACACCGATATGCCAAGATGTAGCAGACGTCACTTTGACCGCTACGCCATTGGAAGGCGCCACCTTGCCACTACGCCATTGGCAGGCGTCACCTTTCCACTACGCCATTGGCAGGCATCACCTCGCCACTTAGCCATTAACAGGCGTCACATTGCCGTTGCGTCACTAACAGGTGCCACATTGCCATTATGCCACTAACAGGCACCACATTGCCATTGTGCCACTGTGCCGGCGCCACTATGCCATTATGCTGCCTAGCTTGCGTGCGATTGATCAGAATAACTAGGTCTCACACATTAGACCCACTCAGTAACTTGTTGCACATTTTTCCACGAAACACTCGAGACATCAAACATGTCACAAACTGGGGGATACTCATCAGGGTATTAGTCTGGCGGTTTACAGCGTGCGGCGTGCAATTCGCCCATTACAAGAAAGTGTCAGGAAAGAGTGGACGGTTACATAGCAGTAAGAGGATAGTGGGTGTAAGGCTGACCAGTTTCCCTTCACAATGGGAACGTGATGGTAAACCGCTTCTACATAACCTCACTTCTCCACTACTTAACTGTCTCCACTTCCTATGAGATCAAGGGTGCTCAATGATTTGTATAAATAGGTTTTCAACCTATTTCGAAAATCAACAGAGTTTTGGTTAACAACAAGTAACCAGAAAAATACCAAGAACTGATATCATACATTCCACAAGCCAGTTCCATATTCTGATACAAGTCATAAAACAGCCACACCCTCAAAATTCAATATTTTTATCTCAACATCTTCTTCGCTTCCCTCCCTAAGATCAACCTTTCTCTATCACTTTGTGACCGAATCAAGACTGGAACGGTCATTTCTTGGTTTAGGCCAGGATTGTACAGATTGATCTTTCGAATCTAAAGTACTCCCGTGCAGTGCATTTTTTTAGGGTTTAGATTCGTTTCTCGGCGGCACACCCAAATTTACCAAAACCAGCAGAATCAGTTTTTACCCCAAAACAGCTGGCAAATCTACAAAAGGCCATGGGAATGCCAAAGGCGCCCAAATAGGCTGACAAATTTACAAAAGGCTACGGGAACGTCAAAGGACCCCGGTCGGCTAATAAAACTACAAAAGGCCATGGGAATGCCAAAGGCGCCCAAATAGGCTGACAAATCTACAAAAGGCTATGGGAACGCCAAAGGGGCCCAATAGGCTGACAAATCCACAAAAGGCTACGGGAACGCCAAAGGCGCTTGATCAGCCGACAAATCTTCAACAGGCTATACGAATGCAAAAAAGAGAGCAGGCGCGTTCTATTAACGCCCACCCGTCCTACCGCAACCTTCTGATAAAAAGAAAGGGGAGTAGGCGCGTTCTATCAACGCCCACCCATCCCACCGCATCCTTCTGATAAAAAGAAAGGAGGAGTAGGCCGCATCCTTCTTATAAAAAGAAAGGGGGAGTAGGCGCATTCTATCAACGCCTACCCATCCTACCACATCCTGTATTTAGAATGCTTAAAAAGTTGATGTTTGGTGCCTTTAACAATTTTGGCTGCCTTATAGTAATTGGCAGTGCTTAAATAGCAAAGTTTGTTTTAATCTTAACACTGGATGCCTTAGTAATCCTATACACATGTCAAGGAAAAGGCTTGCATTTGGGGCACGTGTTGTGCACGGTTGTGGTCTATTAACACTCCGTTTACTCAGTTACCCGGATCTGACTGCTCTATCAACAGGGAGGAAAAATAAATGAATAATATTTTCTCCCTTTTCCTCCTTAGTTTTCTCTTCTTAGCAATTTGTTTGTTTCTTTCTCCCAATCTTAAAATTTCAGAAATTGGATGTGACCTATAACTAAGAGGAGGAACATGTGGTAAGAAATTTATGGAGATCGAGTTATTTTGGATTAGAGAACTTGTATGAAAAATCATTTGAGAATGATGATGTTACTGCCATTCGAATTTTTGGTGAATGGGTTAGCTCCAAAAGTTGTTAAGAGTACTTGTAGGTACAATAAGGAATATTGATTTGTCTGGATGAAAATTTGTTAGGGTTTAAAACTCTCAAATCAGTGAGAAAACAACCAAGTTGTGAGTCGTTGCTGATGGTTTATGGTGATGATTGGCTTGGATTATGAATGACTTGGGGTCCTAGTTGTACTAGGATTGATGGATTTGTTTACCAAATTGAGTTTGCAGGGAAGAAAAGCGATTAGTATAGGCTAGAAATGTCACAAAAATACCATCTCTTCACCAACATCAAAGTGCCCACAACCTGTTCGGTGAAATGCTCGACAGAAAAGAAAATGGCTAGAGGTTCTTATCCCATTCCTTGCATGTTTTATGAATTTTGATATGTTGAATTTATGAGAGTGTGTTAAAATTATTGGATTGAATTGCATTCATTTGTGTTGGGTTCATGAAAGGGAATGCATATTTTCTATGTTGTTTTAACATAAGAGTTTCTTCCACCATTAATCTTTAATTTACTTCTTGTGTTGCTGAGAACAATTTGGTATAGCAGCTTAAAGGGGTAAATAGAATCCTAAAGGTAAATTGTACACAAGGTTGTTCATATCATTTGAAAAGGGTTGGTTGCTGCTTCGTAGTTCACACCACCTATTCGGATATGATTGCAACTTTGGCATAATATATCGTTGGTAAGAAGTAGTTGCGGTATTAGCTGTTCATACTACCTAGTGAGAGATGATTGTTACCATCTCTCATGGTAGGCAACTGGCCGTGTAAATTATTAGAGTTGGAAACTGGCCATCTCTCATTTTTGGAAATTGGCCATATAAATTGTTGGAATCGGCAACTAGACGTTTCTTATTTTTCGGCAATTAGTCATCTGTTATTTTGGGCAATTGGCCCTATGTTATTTTCGGCAATTGGCCATCTGTCATTTTGGGCAATTGGCCCTCTGTTATTTGGCAATTGGCGGTCTCTTATTTTTGGCAACTGGCCGTATGTTGTTTTTCGGCAATTGGTCGTCTATTATTTTTGGCAATCGGCCGTCTGTTATTTTGGCAACTGGCCGACTCTTATTTTACGCAATCGACTATCTCTTATTTTTGGAAATTGGAACCCTTGTCGAATTTTATGAGTATTATGGTATGGGACATGTGCTCATAGAATTCTGATCTTAAGACTAATGAGATTTCTACTGTGTGCAGGATTATGAATGAACAAATTTTTTACTTGAGTGGCGTATCATAGAGTCGGAGCTTGCCAAGCGACCGTAACCCGACCCGCTTGAAGCAAAAATTCTCTGGTCCGTCACACATCGCCACTGGGGACTACGAAGAAGAAAAAACGGATAAGAAACTAACCTCAGGAATTGATGAATCAAAAGGGGTGTCAGCGGGCTTAGGACGAGACGCGGAAGAACTAGCAGACGACTCAGAATCACTAGAAGAGCTTGAAAAATGAGAGATGAGCACCATTGCGGAAAATAACTTGGATTTATAAAAAAAAAAGGTGGGGGGAGAAGAGGGAGAAATAGAAAGGAAAGAAGAATGATAAGAATGAAGACACGTATTAAATAGGAAGTTACCCGCAGGATCATTAACGGTTAATTCCACGTGGGATGAGGACCCATTAAAAACTGATCGACTAGACCCAGATGGGTTCATTGACTACAGAACGGCACTAGGGGACACTGGAGGTCCACCCCTAGCACGAACAGTCTCAGCCCGAAGAGGATGAACTGATGATATGTGAAGGTATGGAGAGACCCAACCAGCCCCCGAGGGAAGTTTGATCCCGAGGTCTCTCAACTGGTCTACAAACGAGGGAGTCGGACTGCTTCTTGCGCTCACAGGGGGTTGTGACGCGCTCCTGCGACGACTCTGCTGAGACTACAAGGACGAGACATTAGCGGAAGAACAAGGGCGCGGAGCAGACAACTTAGCTACCTCTCGCCTAGCCTTCTTTGTAAGGATCTTCTCAGTACAATCACACTCGGGCATGTTCAAGTACTCTTCCATTATATAAGAATGGGCCTTCCACCCCACGCGATTGGAATGAGGAACTTCCTGAGAATAAAATCCCCGCCATTCATTTTATCAAAAGGAAGGAGGGGACGATAAATAACAAACGAATGAAAAGTTAAGGAAACAACAAGTACCTGTGTCGCCAAAAGATTGGCAGATGATCTTACTACCTCTATCCGCGGGGGCTTACGATCAGAAAATGACTTCGACCATTTCTTCTCGGGAGGAGCCAAAGAAGTTACTATAGGCTCCAAGGGGCGACCTTTGGTAGCTGGAACGAGACAATGCGCAGCAGCTACGGTATCATCGAGCTTAATCCGGCCGGATACATGAAGCGCTCAAAGGTCTTGAACGGATAGATCGCGGGAAGGAGACGATTCGCGCAAAAGGAAATTCAAAGCCCGACGACGTATGAAGTCATGGTACTCGTGACCCTCCTCAGTAACCTCCAAAGAGCGATCAGGGAGAAGCTGTTTGAATGAAAAGTTGATTCCTCGATCAGACAAACGCGCTGGTCCCTTGAAGACAAAGCGATTAAAACTGGTGACGATATCCCCGATATTTGAGATTCCCCAAAGAGGAAATCTACGTGGAATCCCTTGGTCAAACCCAACTTGCCGAGCTGCACGATCTGGGTTGTAAGACATGGTGATAAACTTTCCGGCATAGAAACCAGGGAGATAACCAGGCAACACATCCATTACCGAATCAAAGTCTTCCTCCGCCAAAAGCTTAGACGAGTCCAGCTCCGTGTCAAAAGGCGCGGTAAAGTAATAATGCGCTGGACCCGATCGACCGTCTTGATAAGGAACCTGGCATTTTTAGGGGCCACTCAAAAGGATTTAGCGGCCATTAGGTTATACCCATCCAAGGGCACTAATTAAGGGATACCATATAGGACTCCCGAAGTTACCTAAATGCCCTTATAGTAATAAAACCTAAAAACCTAAAAACCAATTTCATTTTCATTTCAAAATTAGTTTCACTTCTTCCTCGTCGAAGCCGAAGGAAATGCAGCGGCGGGAGTAGTTGGTGGTGGCGAATCTGATAGTGAAACACTCCGGCAACTTCAGATGGCCCCAATTAGGTAAGCTTCTATCAATTTTTGGGTTTATGTCGCTTTAATTCTTCGAATCGATAAAAAGAATTCTAGGGTTTTCTGATTTTTACCAGATTCGGGAGATATGCATGTGTCTTAAACTTCCGAATATAGTCGTGTTCTTCATTTCTGAAGAACATCGACAGTATTCGGGATATAGTTTTATAGGTTTACTCCCGAATATCATGATTCATTTCTTCCTGTAACTTTTGATGGATATATTCGGAGGTTAATATTTATTTTTACTCCCGAATATATTGATATAGGAACATAGTATTCGGAAATTCACTTACTACCAAATATATACTTTGAAAAATTGTCATAGATTGTGATTTTGGCAAAATCCCATTTTGGGGCCGGTATATATTCAGAAGGAATTCGTATGTGATATACTTCCGATTATAAAATCTTCAAACTAAAAACATTTTGGGGCCAGATTGTATTCGGTAGAAACTAATATTATTTACGTCCGATTATATAGGCTATAAAACTTAGAGTTTCCTGAACTCCAATTGATACATATTCGGTAGACAATATTAGGGATTACCGTTCGAATGTTTTGTATTCGGGAACAAAGTTTTTGTTGTTACTTTCGAATGTAGACATTCGGGTTTTGTGTCTTTACTTTATCTTCCGATTGTGTAGTTTGTAAAGCTATTGTTCTTTATTTTGTTGTTTAGGAAAAGTCGAGCTAAGCAACCTGACTTAGGGGATCGTGTAAAAGGAAGTAAGAAAGTGTCGGCAAGTGCTAGGATAGAAAGGAGTGCTAAGGGAATTTCAAGTGCTCAATAAGTTGTGGAACCAAGTGCTCAACAAGGCACTCAAGAAGATCAAGAAACAAGTGCTCCATAAGTCAGTATACAAGGTCAAGAAACAAGTGCTCCAGAAGGCACTCAAGAAGGTCAAGAAGCAAGTGCTCCACAAGGCACTCCACAAGGTGTAGAACAAATTGCTCCACAACCCCAAGATGAAATTGTTCCAGTTCAAAGAGTACAAGAAGAAGGACAACCAAGTGGCACCCAATAAGAAGGAAAACCAAGTGGTACCAAGATGAAGGTCGTCGTCCTACCCGTGCAGGTCTTGGAGGTAATCATGGTCGTAAATTCCGAGGAAAGACATAAACGACAATGGTTTAAGTTAGATGTGTTTTATAGTTTGTGTTGGATTATGTGGTGTTTAAGGTTTGGATCGGATTATAAGTTCTTACATTACGTTTATGGTTTGTGAATGAATAGTTTTATGGATTATGAATGGTGTTTTAGTTATATTTATGATTTTATCGATGATTTATAGTAGAGTCAAATATAACAGCATGAAACTGTTGAATTTTGAATCACAATCGGGAGATTATGGACTAAACTTTTCTCCCGAATCTGTCCAATTTAAAAAATTGGAAGGTTATTAAATATACCTATCATCCGAATCTGGCCTATTTACAAAATTTAGGTTTTTCCAAAATTCTGATTTTTGGGCCATCGTATATTCGGAGGTTTATGCAAATGACATATCTTCCGAATATGACAAGTCAAAACCAACCATCCCATGGCTCTAGGTGGTTCCAAGGGCCATTATAGAAGGTTAGCCAACAAACATTCGGAGGTTTATGTTTATGCAATATCGTCTGAATATTACAAGTTCAAAACCAGAAAAATCTTCGTTTTTCCCAAATTCTGATTTTTGGGCCATCGTATATTCCGGAGTTTATTGAAATCACATATCTTCCGAATATGACTGTGGCAAAACCAACCATGCCATGGCTCTAGGTGGTTCCAAGGGCCATTTTAGAAGGTTCGCCAACATACATTCGGAAGTTTATGAAAAATTACAAACTTTCGATTATTACAAGTTCAAAACCAGAAAAATCTTCGTTTTTCCCAAATTCTGATTTTTGGGCCATCGTATATTTGGGAGTTTATTGAAATCACATATCTTTCGAATATGACTGTGGCAAAACCTACCATGCCATGGCTCTAGGTGGTTCCAAGGGCCATTTTAGAAGGTTCGCCAACATACATTCGGAAGTTTATGAAAAATTACAAACTTCCGATTATTACAAGTTCAAAACCAGAAAAATCTCCGTTTTTCCCAAATTCTGATTTTTTGGCCATCGTATATTCGGGAGTTTATTGAAATCACATATATTCCGAATATGACTGTGGCAAAACCTACCATGCCATGGCTCTAGGTGGTTCCAAGGGCCATTTCAGAAGGTTAGCCAACATACATTCGGAAGTTTATGAAAAATTACAAACTTCCGAATATTACAAGTGCAAAACCAGGAAAATCTCTATTTTCCCCAAATTCTGAGTTTTTAGCCATCGTATATTCGGGAGTTTAATGAAATCACATATTTTTCGAATATAATATTCGGAGGTAACACTAATAACCATATCAACCGATTATAGTTCATTATTGATACGAAAGCGTACGTTGTATCCGTACACTCATGTTACACCTCACCTAATACTGCGCCGACTACATTCGGACATTTGGGTGATATTTTGTCTACTGAATGTATTCGGAGGTTACAAATTATATATTATCTACCGATTATGTAAGGGCAATTTTGCCATGATAAATTACGCGAGATAAGGGTGGCTACAATTTACGTTTGGGTGACCTTTTTTGTTTTATTGTTGGCCCCCTAAATCCTTTTGAGTGGCCCCTAAAAATGCCAGGATAAGGAATGGTACAAAGTCCTTAGCCACATCCATATGCTTAGCAATATCACTCTTAGGAACCTTCCCCTTTAGGTGCCAAAGAGCCATCCGCGGGTAGCCGTAAACAACCGGAGTCATCTTAACCGAGCCTTCCTCTTGCCAAATATCTTCTTCAAGATGAATCGCTAGTCCATTAGGATCAGGCGCGCAGGGGGGAACATGCTCCCAATACCACGCTTACATAAAAGAGGCTGGGATGTAGGTCTCGATCTTATGAGATGAACCCACCGTTTGAAGGTCGTGAAAGAACAAATCCATATGGCGATACAAGCCTCCCAAGAACATCGGCGCAAGCGGGAACGAAACGCCGAGAGACAGCAACACTGCCATCGGCACAAGTTCACTCTTGATAGTA
Source organism: Papaver atlanticum (assembly GCA_023531105.1). Lineage (NCBI taxonomy): Eukaryota > Viridiplantae > Streptophyta > Magnoliopsida > Ranunculales > Papaveraceae > Papaver > Papaver atlanticum. The sequence goes on from JAJJMB010002020.1 coordinate 369,557, forward strand.
TCCTGAGGACTATACTCAAACACATCATGACAAAGCCAGAACAGGATGTAAGCGACCAACTCCGCACGAGAGTTCTCCTCTTTCCGTTTTGGGGGAAGAACTTTTCCATCTACTAACCGCGAAGCCCAATACTTGATCCAAAGAGGAAAGGAAGCGCGGCGGTTGGTCTTTGTAACCCACTCAGGACCGTCCTCTGCTAAAGGAGCTGACGAGCCATGGATCACTTCGTATGCACGAATAGAGCTAGCAAGCAATCGTTCACCCATCGGACGTGCTGAAGAAGTATTCTTATCCTCAACCCCTTTGGATTTCCCCTTTGCGGCAGATGGCGACACATCTTTCTTACCCGCACCAGGAATCTTATTATCTTCGCCTTGTTTTGATGGCGTCTGGTCCTACCGCACTAATTCACGTCGGGAAGCATCTTTACAATTCAGCAGATAAGTACACAACTCTTTATCCTCATCGTTCAGCGCTTCATAGACAGCCGCCTCGTCATACGAATGACTACTGTGGATAGGTAACCCCGTAAGAGCGACTACATCCTCAAGAAAAATGGTTGCTTCCCCCCACGCTGTAATAATGGTATGGACAGGATGATCCCAACGACAAAAGAGCCGTGTTATGTCGCGCCTACACCTCTTCACTTCTCGTTTGAGAGATGAATTTATAACCTCGTCAATACCTGCTCTACGAAGGGTGGTCGCGTGACCGGAGTTGGAACGTATATAGGTTGTCCAGTTCGGTAATATCGGATGGGTTTTTGACTTAGAGTGAATATCGATAACAGGAAGATCGTAGTCGTCGCGATGAATAGCCATCCACGGCATCGATTTAAAAGCGAAAGCGTCCATGACTTTCGATTCGGGTTGCATAAGCCACCCAGGGGCAGAAGGATAAGGTAAAACAGGAGGATTTAGAAGGCCACGGACCAAGATATCATCAAGATGAAAAACGACCTTACCTCCGCAGAGCTCCCTCAGCTTCAGTGCGCGCTTTAGATCGGGACCGCTAGTAAACTATGCAAGCGTATATGACTTGCCTTCCGCTGGAGGAGGTAAGAGGATTTCATCCTGTTCCAGGTACTCGGCCTCCTCAGAACCCCCGCTCATGGCTTCCTCAGACTCGCCAGATTCTTCAAACGAACTGCTGGTCGAACTACTGGACATTGCGAGTGTATGTGTGTATTTAAAAGGAAGAAAGGGAGAAGAAAAATAAAGGGAAAATAAATCAACAAGTCTATATATAGGGAGCCTCAAGGCCTGAACGTGGCGGTTATGCGAAGGGAATAGTAACTGTCAGAAACTGAAAAGAAGAAGGAAAGCTTGCACGATACAAGAAGGTTAAACGTCACCCACGATCATGGAGTCAATAAAGAGGGGGGATGGTGGTACTCAAAAATCCTATGACTATCGGGTTATTTTACAAATAACCCAATAGTCAGGGGACTAATGTTGATACATGAAAAATAATACCCCTTAAACGGGTTTGGGATGCCCCTAAGAGGGTAGATAAGCCTAGTATGAGACATGGGGACTTGGGTACTAGGCTAAAGTCCAATAAAAAAATATCCATGAGGTAAGAAGGAAAATGAAGGGATTAACAAATAAAGAGGAGGTTATGTTAAGGAATGGCATTAGGAGTAATTAAGGAGGTTTATGACATGTGTCATGATGTCATAAAAGGAGGGACTTTTGGGAAACTCTATATAAAGAAGGACAAGGTACAATGGAAAGGCAACTCTCTCTCCTACTATTTCTAGTAAAGTGAGGTCACTTGGTGAGACTAGGACGGGTAGAACCAAAACCGAATTCACCCCTCAACATTGACAAAGCAAAAGTTAAGCTAGGAAGGGCCCTTGAAATACATGTTAGTGCCTATGTTCTGCAGGTGATTCTCATTCCCATTCATAATTTATCTTTTTTTTCGTGTGTTCTCCATTTTGTTTGATATATTGAACCTTTTTATTTTCAGATTTATGCTTTCTTGCGCATACCACCTTTAGTTCATCAATTACTGTCTAGAACGGAGGAAAAAAATCAACAATAGAAAATAGAAAATGTATATCCAGATAACTTTTTAAAATAACCACCATTTATGATTGGGTGATCAAACCTTATTAAAGGAATAACATATATTCAAAATAATCCCGAGGGTTGACTCGAGGATGTTCAGGAAGATGGATGATGTAAGAAATATAAGTTTTGCTCTTTTTATTTTAAATTTGTAACTTTTTTTTTGTTATCGTTGTAAAAGGAGCTTGTGTTTGTGTTTGTGTTTGTGTTTGACAGGTCGTGTGCAAGCCTTATGTTAGCCTGGTGACATATGCACTCAAGGCATACATGCCTGATTTTTCATGTCTGGTGTTATACTAATATGTCTTGACATGCTATGGTATTATTGTCCAGATGCTAAAGATTTTGATGTGGATGGATATATCGAGCGCTTGGAGAGTCTACCTAGATGCAAAAGGGAGGGACCTACAATAATTGACAAATAAAGAAATCAAAATATGTGTAAGAATGGAACCGACTTCATAGCGGGTAAGAAATTTTTTATTTTCATGTCACCTTTAAATCAATTATTCTAATGTGAAATTAAATATCTTGTGGGAATTGAACTTCTTATGAGATTTAAAATTGAGCAATCCTCACCGAAATCCTATGCTTTGGCTTTTCCCACCGATCCAGCCCATTTTTCATTCAACCTATATAAACGGACAAACGAGTCTGTCCGTTTCAATTTCTTAAGTTTTGAAGAAGAAAAAATTCCAAGTTTACCCCTTAAGCCAAGTTAGTTACCAACCATAGTTAAGCTAATTTGGGTTTGTGAGGTTTACCCGGATAGGAAATAGATACTAGTTTAGAGAGAGTTATATCCCAATTCTTCTATCCCTCTCAGTATTTTTCTTTTAGTTTCTCTATTCCAGTTTCTCCTCCCTCTTCTTCCTCTTATGTAACTTTGCAGAGATTCAGAGACGGATGGATATGAATTCATCAAATCAAAACGGTATAGGTATTTATCTCTATTTAATTTTCATTTATATCAGATAGTAGATTGATTGTAATTGCAATTTTATGGTGGTTGAAACCCTAATCCTCTTTTTACTGCTTAAAACCCTAATTCCTGTGCTTCTCCTTTATATTTTATTGGGTTATACTTCATATCCTCATAATAGTTGAAGGTGAGGGAATTGAATGGAATCAGATTTGATTTTTAATTAGTTGGTTCTCTTATTCGGGTTGAAACCAAATGGAATCTAATACTATTTATTCTGAAATGAGTCTTGATTTTTAAACGACACTGCATAATCATACTAAGGATTACCCATCTTAGCTGGAAAAATTATTTATAGTTTCTGGACTACCCAGTTGATTCACTGTATGTTGAACTTCGGTTTTGTTCTGTTCCATGAGATTGATTTGAATTTTTTTATAATGTGTGCAATGTGAATGGAAGCGATAATGTGCAATACCTTACATACGGTTGTTTCTTCTTCTGCAATTGAACAGAAGGAGATCAAATTCTAGTTGAGAAGGCTTTAAGACAATGGTTTTGATGCCGATGATGACATAGTTGATGTTCATTCTCTTATGAAACCCCTTGCGTCTGCACTAATAGACACATTTGGAAGTATGTGCGATTTCCTTTCAAGCAGAATGGCTTTGTGTCCATAGTATTTTCCAAGTTGGCTAAACCTCTTATGAAATCCCTCATGTCTGCCATGCTGACTCCTCTCAATCGTAAGTCTAGTTATTCTCGATTCCATTTATTTTTGTCTAAATTTTTGATGTCTACTTGATTTTTCTGAAGTTGCTTTGTAGTTTTTTGACTACTTATTACTCTGAATCTGATTGTGTAATGTAACAAGTTCGAATATAATTTCCACCATGTACAGTATGAAGTTCTTGCTAATCTTGATGAAACCGAGTCTTCTTATGTTTTTCTCATGGTCATTGTCTTGGTTTATGGTATCTTTATCCAGCCAAATACTGTCACGTAGACATTTTTCCCTTCAACTTGTTTGGTGCTGAAATTATGCTTGGATTACAAGAGAATAAAATTAACATCTCTTTGCGACTGAAATTATCAGCTTCTCTTTGTAATGGGCTTACTGTACTTTCAGAAGGCTTAGATTAAAATGTTTTTGTTCTCTATCCGGTTGATGTGTTGAACCTGTATTTGTTTAATGACTTCAAACTTGATGTGTTCTTTGTTAGTTTAATCAACCTGTATTTGTTTCGTGTATTTGGATTAGTTTTCAACCTGTATTTGTTTTGATTAATGTTTCTTTTGTGTATTTTATAGGTATTTCCTTTCCATTGGTCAAATAGAAAGACTTGAAAGTTATTGGGTTGTTCTTGCACATGTTTGAATTATGTTGTCTTTTGTGCTTGATATGGATGTTGAAACTCACTCTTGCACCATCAGAAACCTTATACATAACTGTAGATAGATTCTTAGGGAAATGGTCAATGAGAAAAGCTTCAGACATGAATAAGGTATCTGACGGTGTAAGAGAAGTGTTGACTGTTGGAGATGACACTTGGAGAATAATCTGAAAAGCAGGATACTAGTGTTTCAGCCATTTTGATATATGCTGGATGTTCTAAGTTTGGTTGATACCTTGATGTGAAAGAGAAGGAGAATGATTAAGGTTTCAGCTGTTTCATTGTGTACAACGAAAGCGTGCTACTACCTTCACAGTAAGTACCACATATCATATCTTTCAAATCATTTGTTAATTTTTATACATTTTAAAGAAATCTCTTTCTATTGGATTTTTGTTTGGGATGTAAGTTTAAAATAGATTAACCAAATGCAGAGGAACTTTCTATTGGATTGTTTGCAAGTAAGAATTATAAATGAAAAACTGGTCTTGGAAAACCTCACAGATACACACTGCAATCATGCTTGTTATCCGCCTCTAGTTTAGCTGTTCAATTGATTCATATCAATATTATGTTTATTAATGTCTGTTTTGTTTTCAATAGGTGAATGACAAAGAGCACAATGATCCAACTAATATTATGTTTATTAAATGCTGGAATTGGACTCTGTTTGAAGAACTAGTTGACAATGGTAGGATCTATGAAGCTGGTGATGGTATTTTTTATATAAATTAATATTTGTCAGTGCATGTTTGGAAAGGGAAATTTTATAACAAAGGGAGAGAGATTATATAGAATAGTTCCAAACTCTAACCATAAACGTGTCACTGCATGATCCATCAGATGAGAGTCGTCCCCCTGTCATATATGTTTGCTGTTGTGTCCATAAAAAGAGTTATCAATTTATATTCGCCTACCCATTGAATTTTATATGACAGGCAAGAATTAATCTTATAAGGTGTGGTTGTTTCAGAAATTTAAACTATTTCCTGAAAGGAAGTGTTCCAAGGTCTGGTTGGTAATTCTTTGAGACAAGCTTAGGTCCATAACAACTCTTATAAGTGAAATGACGAGCAGGGCATCAGATGTTACTTCAGAGGATGGTTTAGGATTACTTCCACACTGGTGTAGGTAAATAACCGTTATTCAATAGTAAAAGTGTAGAAGATTCAAAATCCCTGTTTTTTGTATGGTCAAGTATGAGGGTACCCCAGTCATTTAGATTCGGCCACTTGAAGATGTTTCCGATCCTTGGCACGAACATTATGTGGTTGGTGAAATGTTTAGCGACGAAGTGGCGGAGTTTATAGTTGGTTCCGAGCAAGTGCCTGGCAATTGTAGGTCAGTCTTTATCCCTTTCACTTCCTTTTGTTCTCACCGTTTAGTGTCATCCATATATGTGGATATGTTCTCACCGTTTAGTGTCATCCATATATGTGGATATGTTCTCACCAACGTTGATCCATTTCCGATAATCTTTTGTTTGGGCAGTGATTCTGAAACAGATGATTTCTTGGGTGATGATCGTCATCTGGATGATACACACGCTCTTGCATCACTTAACCGTATAGTCGCTACCCATCTTTGTATTGTTCATGTAGAATTTAGCTCCTATGAATATCTGGCTATGTGAATGATCGATGTTGTGACTGCCATGAAACCATTGTGGAGTTGAGTGTACTATTTACGTTTGAATTGTTAAGGTGTACACCCCAATTATGCATGTGATTGGCAACATTTGGTCGTATCCTCCTGTTTATTTGGGTGCATTTTATTCATTCCCATTTGGGTGGATTTTATTCACTGCCAAAAATTGTAAACAATACTTGATCATCAACCTTATGTGGAACTACGGGGTAGCGTAGTTCAGATGTATGACCTTCTAATTATAATTGATATTCTGTTATGTACCACTGGAGGTTGTACGCTATACATGTGTTGTTCAAATTTATTCTCAGTTTAAACAGAAGCTCTTTTACCATTTGGAAGGAATATGATTAATGAGAACAAATCGTTCTGTACCTTAATACATGGTTCTGGAAAGAATATACTAATACCATTCAACATAGCTTGAGGATCCACAACAATAGAAATCAGAAAACAACCTTTAAATCAAGAATTAATATCCATTTAGCATGAAAATGGGTTTGCAAATCATTAAACTTACATACCTCTGTATTCATCATTCTTCCTCTCATGTATTAACTCAATTGGTTCTCGACCTTTAGGTAAAACAGGGAACACTGGTCCACTGTCAAACCAACCAAAAATCTAATAAATCGTTACCGAAAACAAAGGAATTTGCTATAAGTTATTTTCTGTCGTGATCTTTGGTTCAATAAGGAAACCAGTGCATATTGTCTTTCAGACGGTCCTATAAATTTAATTGGTTATGTCGATACCACGGTCGTTTAAATTTCAATGACTACCTTATTTTGCAAGATACCATCATTGATGGTGGGTAATTCTCTCTAAAGGTAGTATAAATTTAGCCAGGTTAAGCGACAGTATGTAGCATTAAAAAAATTGGGTAAATTGTTTGAAGTTCCTGTAGAATAGGTTTTTGCTTCCGGTATATAAGTAGTCCAACTTGATAGATAGATTTAAGAGGTGGTGAAACTGTGTTTGCAGTACGCTTGCCGTAATCAATAGTTTGTATGTACGTAAGGGTCTTAATTTCTGAAGCTGCAATGAAAAAGAATAAATAGTCAAAAGTAAAAGATAATTACATCGCGTTAAGCAGTACTTCTTTGATTCTTCGTTGAAAGCGAAAATCTCCGTAGTTCTTCACCAGTAATACTGAAAAGAGCTCTACTGAAAATACACATGAAATATTCTTAGTAAAGATTACAGTTTGGCCATGTGCATCGAGAACACCTTGTGAAATTACATACTGTAGTATTAAAACATTGCGTTGGATGCTGTAAGTTTCAGTGGAGCAGTATACCGTTATTCGGAAAAGCGGCCCAACATTGTCTTTTTTATTGTGATATTTATATGGCTTAACTGGAGCTTGCATAAGTTAAAATCAACCCCTATATTTCCAATTTTATTTCCAAAAACCCATTACAAAAATGAAAAAAATCATTGTTACATCAATGCTCCTAGTAAAGCTATATACCCAGTAAAGCTCAAGCATTTCAGGCATACCCAGTAAAGCTATATACCTCACGCCAGTTCTCCTTGATCCCATCAGGGACTTTCCACCACATACAATGTCGGTTTAATGCCGTATAAAATAAATTGGGTACCGAAATAAGAATGTCGTATAAAATAAATTTGGTACAACGGTAACAGGGTCGCATAAAATAATTAGTTATGATGTTCTGATGATAGTACAAGTTACAATTGATACCTGATTCAGACGGTTGTATAACTTAAAATGGAATATTCAGATGGCCGTATAAATTGGTTAGGAACATAATTTAGTATAATATTAGTGGTCAATCATAGTCTAAATTAAGCCCTCTTGTTCATACTTGTTTAGGCAATGAAAAATAACCCCATTTCCAGTTAGTGACATGTTTTGCTAATAACATTGAAAGGAAAATCTGGCCAAATTAATAGAATTCCAACAAAAACACAAACGCATAAAAGTTTTTATTTACATCATTAATTTCATTTATAAGAGTCATTTATTTTCTGACTAACCATCTATTTAAAGACAACTAACGATGCAGCAACAGGTGGAAGAAAATTTAATTCAAACTACATATTGCAAACTAAAATTGAAGATTTCACAGCATGAACGATTGCTTAAAGTTTGAAACTTACTTTCTCGTTGACCAAAACGTGCACATATTTGGACCTAATGACCGCAGTCTGACATTATCCAGTAAGAATCCAGCATGAGAGAACAAACTAGTTTGAATTTCAAATAAATTGCATCTACCACACAAGGACTTTAGCAAGAACAGATAACAGTGATCTTACCAATCCATCCAGCAAGAAATACAGGTGATGGTAGGTACATAATCTGACCCGTTCCAGTTCCTACCTTTTTAACGATTCCGCATATTGATCTTACCTGTAAACATGAACAACCAAACACTTACCGTGAACCGGCTTAGTCATTTCTAGCTTCGACTCTAATCCATAGGGTGTTTGGTTCTATGCTGCATCAATGCCCATGTTTATTAGATAGTAAGTTCAAACATGATTACCAATAAATTTGAAGTCACCTAATAAAATAAGAGTATGAAACTGTAATATACCTCAATCCAAATCGCATTTGTTTGGCAAGAACACCCCCACTGTTTTAACCATTTAGGCCTCCATATGTGCAAGAAAAAAATGGTTTTCAGTATCGAGAAACCAGCCTCATCGGGCATAGTGTGTGCGGCGAAGTTCAGTCTAACACAGTAGTATAAATTAAAGGGGTACCTTATGCTTTAAGTACTAAAGTTTTTGATGGTTAACTCTGTTGGAGGGTCGTATAAATTTTACTAGGTATGCCAGCCATTCCGTACTATTAAAAATATTGGGACCTTATTCTCCAAAAAGCTCAAACCTTTTGATGGGTAACTCTGCTGGAGGGTCGTACAAATTTAACTAGGTACGCCAGCCAGTCTGTACTATTAAAAATATTGGGTGCATTGTTTTAGTTTCTAATGGAAAAGTATATCGCTTTTCGGGTATCCGTGTACTCCAACTTGCCGGTGGATCACATGAGCTATTCTCGGTACTGTTTTTATTATGAGCTTGTATTGTAATAGTCGAATGACTATAGTGTTATAGTAATAAAAGAAATAAAAATCTAAAATCGTGTACAGTTACTGCCCACTTTTAACAACACCATTCTATCTGGGTAAGCAAATACACCAATCATTTACTTGAATGGAAATGTTACAAGCTTGGTTCAATCATTTACCAACATGTAAGAAACAATCAATTCACAAAGTATCTAGAGTATCAATGGGTTAGCATCAAATGGTAAACCGTAATAGGATACACTCGAATAAAATGGAAAATTTCAAACTAAAATGAAGACTGGATTTGTCCAGAGATAAAATGCTACAAATAGAAAGTGATAAACACTTTGGTGCTAAACCATCACTCGAAAACTGAGTTCACAAAGGCGGGTTCTAAGATCAGTGAAAACGTGACATTTTATGACGACAACACCTGCAGTTTGCTCGGCCGTCCCAAGAATACCATCTGCGCAAGCGCTTAGAATGACGCGGAGGTGGAGAAGATGCATCACTGAAATACAATATATTTATCTAGTTACAGGCCATAGCTGCATTAAATATTACGTTTAACTCAGATTTAAACAGAGGATGGCTGATAGGCATGGCCCCTGATACATCCACCCAAAAAAAAGTTACATTCATACAAGAATGGCCAGTGTTATGTGACTAGGCGCGACAAATTATACAACAAAAAGTAAACTAAACTATATGGTGCTAACTACATGCAACCGCAAAAACTACATGCGGGTAGGACGAGGGACGGGAGGTGTGTCACATGACCTTTTGTTATGACCCATCTCGTGACATTTACTGCACCTAACTGTAACTCTCACAACACTTTGAGACTCGATCCTCTTCCTCTTCTTCCTTCGACCACCACTGCGCTTCCAAACGGGTGGAATAATGTATTCAGAAGTTGGATCATACGGCCATCTGGAGTAACCTTCACATGGAGCAAGAGTAACAGCGTAGGTGCGCCGATAATTGTCCATGGAATACTAGTCATGGCAGTAATCTGCCAGTTCCAAACCCATACGCATTATAGACGAGCATGCATGTATACATGGAATACCAACACTTTGGAACTGTAAACAGCTGCACGTCCGCAATGTAAGATCCACAGAATACAATTCTCCCAGGTGGTCGACAGAAAACTTCTTGTTGCCGTAACTAGTGGGAATGCATTGTTTGGTCTTGTTAACAACTTTGACCAATTTCTTCGATGCATATCGGGTGATAGACTTAGTACGCGTGAAACTCCTGTCATGACGCTTAGCAAAGTAAACAGCTGCCTTGACGCGGGTAGCCTGTACAAGTGCGGCAACGGGATAAGACCGTGCAACTCGAAGTTGAGAATTGGTCGACTCGCACATATTTGTTGTGAATATACCCCACCTTTTCAGGGGAAACAGAAAGGCTTGTGTCCATAGTGCCTTGTCATACTTAAGCAACCATTCTGCACACCTTGGCGAGGCTTTACGGATCTCACCCATATGGTATTCAAAATTTCGGGGAAGAGCTGTAGTAGCGGCTATCCATATGAATTCACGTACCGTCTCATCGTTGAAAGTCGTATAGAAGTTCTCCAACAAATGACGCACACAGTTAACATGCTTAACCTGGGGCATCACGACATCAATGGTTGCAACTAACCCCCCACCCTTGTCTGATATAACAACCAATTCATTAATCCTCTTGTATCCATCGATTACATGTAACCGAAGGAGATTCAAAAACCAAATACAACAATCCTTTTTCTCAGACTCAACTATGGCATATGCAATTGGAACAACACCATTATCACCATCCTGTGCGCATGCAACAAGTAGGATGCCGGGATAATCACCCCTGAGATGAGTACCATCAACTGCAATAACGGGACGGAGATTTTCCCGGAACGTTTTAATGGCAGGACCAAATGCCCAGAAAAAAGCGGCAAACATACCATTCTGATTACGCGCAGGATTAGTCACTGTTCCATCATTAAGTTTTTCCATCTCTTCAACGAGTTTAGGCAGAATGCTGAATGACTCCCTGAATGATCCATGGACAATCTCCAATGCATGAATCCTTGAACGTCCGGCTTTCTGGTCAGATATATCTATATGGTGCACTTCTTTCATGAAAGTCTGCACAAACGTTGCTGTTATATCCTTGTTGTCAAGCACAAATGGGCATAATAATGACGCAATCCATTTAGCAGATGCATGCTTGTGCCCAGTTCCACCGTGACGACGATGAACACCACAACTGTGCTCCGGGACATACCTGATGATCTGGAAAGTGTCAAAATTTCCTACCTTAGTTGCATGAATGAACCAGTTGCAACCGGTAGCAGAATTTTTGCACTCTGCGGTAAATCTGTCAGGAGCAGTCTTCAAAGATTTATACTCCCTCAAACCCTTAACGTGAACTCCGGCCAAGGTATCAAACAACTTTTGTCGGTTTGGAAATATCATACCGATATGTAGGTCAGAAAAACTAGATGGAGTAACACCCATACCTGTCCCATAAATCTGGGAAGGATCCAAGCTCACAAGATGGTCATCATCTGGGTCAATTGTGTAATCATCAGCTTCATTACTTTCGTCAACATGATTCTTTCCATGGCGTCTTAAAGAATTACTACGCTTGCGTTTAACCCCCACAATAGAGACACTCGGAATAACAGCTAAGCTATCACTGCTGTCGTTGTTGGTCGAGGGAATAAGGATTTTAGGGAGATTAGAATTCCCATGACCAATTCACTGGATTCTGTGGTTGGCAACATGTGTGGGTTACTCGTGACTATCGACACCAATCCACTGGAATCGGTGGTTGACAACCTTGTAGAGTTACTTAAAACTCTGGTCACCATTTCACCGGTAGGCACGGTTGGCAACAATGCTGAGTCACTTGACAATGTTGACAACAATGGGGGGTCACCTGGCAATGTCACTGGCAACAAAGACGTGTCATCTAAGACAAGACTAGTACCACATGTACCCATGACCAAACCAGGATCTGTGGGAAAGATTCTCGTCCTGTACTCCAATACATCGTCGTCACTCTGAATTTCATTACCATCCATGCAATCTTCCCATTCGGTTGGACTATTACCAAAACAGAAAGGGAAAACTCAAATTAGTTTATATAACAACTATGACCACACAGGTTTTGAGTTTAAAGGTTGAGCAGGTCACCTAATATATCCATCTGCATCTGCATTCACAACGCGGAGCACTGGCATTTGGTCCATAGGAAACTCATACCCAAATGCCGAAAAAGACCAATCAGTTCCATTGCGTACATCCGGTTTAATGACAAACCTGACAGTAACCGTGATTTGTCAATTTCACAGTAACACAACAAATATACTACAAGTTTTATATGATAACCCTTGCAGTCTATTTACCTAGAGGTACCACCCATTTTTTACCCTTTAGATACCCCAAACTGAGATATGATATCTAGCCTGGAAACAGGGAGAGGGTCTTCTACACATGAGCTAGCACCCCCGACTTCATACCCGCGAGCCCCTAATAACCTAAGAACAACGCATAAGGTGAGCCTATATCAAGCCACCTTTTATTAGAGAAGTTAATTTGAAATATCTGAGGCCATGCACAATACCTGTTAGTCTGGTCCGGATTTTCAGTTAAGAACCATCCGCGATTTAGATGCGGCGGCGGGATCACAGGTGATGGAGGTTGAGGGCAGTAAACATCGTTTGTACATAGTAACTGCACGATTGGATCCAAATCACCAAGATCATGTGGCACATTAACTGGTGGACTCCTGAAAATTTTCATAGCAAAATGTAAGCAAAATAATATATAACATGGCTAAGAACTACAATACAGGGAATTCTCCTTACCTGGATATTATGCTAAGTACTACAATACAGGGAATTCTCCTTACCTGGATATTATCCCTACAAGGATGACTGGGTTTTGGGAATTCTGGTTGTGAGTAAAAGGTCCATTTGAATCTTTAAATTAGCATCGGCTCCCATTTGTCATTACGTTACCATCAGATGTAGGTGGACCTTCATCTCCAAAAATCTCTTCTGTGCAGAAGCGAAACACACTATTAAATCCATTTGGATCATTCACCACAAGGTCAGCAAGGGTCGAAGAATAGGATATATCAACAAAAACAGACACCCCTGGGGTGACGTAAACCCTGGAGTATACTTTGTAACGCTTCCGAGGGTCGAGGTTGAAAGAAACTTGCACAACTTTAATAAAGTCCGCCACAGGCATACTAGTGGAAACCGTCTGCATCTTGTTAACAATTGGGCCTACATATTGAGGATCATTGCTTGAGGGATCTTTTATCGTCCCACCCGACGACAATATCACATTAACTAGTTTACCTACAGAGGAAACAATACCTAATTAACGTTAATTGACCATCAGATAAACATTCAAAAAACAATTTGATCTTAAAACAACAATCTTGCATATAAGAGCCGCAACAGCCCAGCACTTGGAAACATATGTTATATACAAAACAGAAAGTCCAAATTACTTAAAAGTATAATTTCATGGAAACCATAACCCCTAGAATTTTACAATCTTTTGCAATAGCATTAAATTCACCTAATGAGACCCTACGATAGTTTAAGTTATCAATATGAAACACAAATTTTACTTTTCATCTAATGAGACATATTAGCAGAGGTGCATCAGATTCATGCGTCAGAATCATCGTCAAAACATTGTAATAGTTGCTGGTTCAAACACAGTTGAGCTGTAAGTAGCAAGAGAACCCCCACAGTATAGTCACATTGCATAATTTGCATCACTAAACTCTTACACACATCACCTAAGCTGTCCAAACGTTGGTGCATTTGGATACCATAGGCCTCCTACACTTACTACGACATCAAATCCAGCAGTGGCGGAGCCAGGTTTTCCAATTGAGGGGGGCTAAAAAAAATTTGTCAGACCCTCTGGTCAATGTCCATCACATAACTGGCCTATACAATCACATAGAGTAAGATCGTGGCCAAAACTCGTAGAGTTGCTACCAAATTTGAATGAGTACGCACATTAGAGTTTATGACAATGATCACGCTGGTGGGTGCAAAGATGAAGCTATACCTAGTTGTATCCATATCCATTTACAACAAGCATCAGTTAATAGAAATGGAAGAACGAAAAATGATAGAAGGAACAAAATTAACAATGGATACATGCTTCGGCACATACCTAGTTTTGCAAAATGTATACTTTTTCATTCTCAGACTATCACAGGCCTCGCATACGTGACATATAAAGCACATATAAAAGCCCATGCGTCAAATCTGGCAACCAAAGACCAAGAGTCAGCATCAGACAACCCTAGATGAACTATTGGAGTTGCAATTTGTGCGCAGCGGCGCCCCAGACATTTACTGACCGACAAGGTAATACTCATCTAATTGCGACGAACGAGGGGTAATCCAGCAAGTGTTTGGGGTGCTTGAGTTGTACGGAGACAAGACACTTCAGGGAGGTAGCCTAATATTAACGTCTTAGACTCTTAGAACTAACAACAAATACGTTGCATACAATTAGAACCCATTTAATCTCTTGTTATTACTGTCTTAGAATTAAGACCAAAGACCTTGAAAACATTTATATAAACACTGGCATTAATGTAGTGGACAAACAATATGTATACGGTGGACTAAACTGTTGATTACTGGTGGACAAAACTGATCATTTTCATTTTCCTTAAGGGGAAACTACAGCTTTGGTGAAGTTTTGTAAGAAAAAGGGAGGGCTACAGCCAGGTTTAGTCAACCTGTGCTTCCGCCCCTGAAATCCAGAACCAAAACGCGATCCTAAAATCACCAACATGTTCTCAAAACTTATCCAATTGAAAGAAAGAGAACAAATGCCTCTTCTCTCTTAATTATCAGTAAATTCTAAGTTTAATCAATTTTCAAATTAAGTTCATCAAGTTGCCCATCAGGCAAAAATCCTGGTACAGAACACTAATTAAACCTTCACCCACTAGGTCAAAACCAAATGATAACAGAATCTTCTATCTAATTCACCCAATCATCGTTTTTAATCTTATCCAAATTAAAACACAATAGACTCTACATTCTTTAACTTTCTAATCGATTCAGATTAAGCATAAATATAAAGATTAAAACTGTCTTTGTCACATTATCACACTGACCCTAATTGATTTCTACAATAAAACCCTAATTAATAAAGTCCAGGCATACTAGTGGAAACCAAACTATGGTTCGATTAGAAAATAACTAACTTCATCGACATGAAACTATACACACATAATCACAAGTGAAAGAAGAAAAGTAATTTTGGATCACCTGGAGTATTCCCGTCAATCTCTGCTACTTTTCATCCACAGGAAAAAAAATTAAGCCAAAGAGTAAAGTGAGAGGGAGAAGAACATGGTAGAACAGGGGGAGATCGAGACATAAAGAAGAGTAGAAAGCATTCGGATTCTGATGTACGGGTTTGAATAGTTTACTCTACCCATTTCAGTTGTGGTTGAGTTAGAGGGCTAAAACATATTTTGCATACGACTAGCCTTGACCGATTTCACTCAGTCCGTCAAAATTAGTTGACTGAAACCTTGAACGTCCATGAGGTTTGACCCAAACCTTTGTATTTCTTCGAGGATTGCTCTTTAAAATTTGTCTTCAAAAGTTTTAAAATAGGTAATTCTGCATCTTGAAAATTGTCCCCATCAAATTTGAGGGTGGTTGCTACTAAATATAGAATTTAACAAAAACAACAAAAAAAGACCTTCAATATGAACATGACTGGTGTCATTGAATTCTGGTAGTGGTTGTTAAATTCTAACTAGTACAATCGTTAGCCACGGTGGGAGGACTGACCGAAGAAGAATCTGAAGATGGGGTTTGTCTGCGACTACGTTCACCCCGTTTCAAAAAAAGTGATACTTTCGCCTTGTTTCAGAAAAAAGTGATATTTTCGCTCTGTTTCATAAAAAATGATATTTTCGCTCCGTTTCAGGAAAAGTGATACTTCGCTCCTGAAACGGAATGTGAAAGTATCACTTTTCCATAAACGGAAAATTAGTCGATCCATAAACCAAAATATGGTTGCATGATGTGTTATGCATCCTTTTTAGTGGTTTGCATAATGGTTATGCATTCAATTTTCGAGAATCGTGCCTAAAGTGAAAGTATCACTTTTCTTGAAACGGAGGGAGCACATCGTTTTATTAGTTGCAACGGAAAATTAGTTGATGCATAAACCAAAATATGGCTACATAAAGTATTATGTATCATTTGTGGTGGTTTGCATAATAGACACACATAATTTTCTAAAATTGTGCCTAAAATGATAAATACCTCCGAATTTTTCGTAAAAACTCTAAATTTGATATTGGTGTTTATACTCATTGCGTAGATTTTTTTATAACCTTTCCAACAAGATAAAATTTGTAAAATTCCAAGGTACGGAATTTTAGATATGTTATATTAAAGTTTGCTTTCCAATTATACCCCTGAAAAGATAGGATACATAAGGAAAAATAGGATACATAGGGAATTATGTGAAAAAGCTTCACCAAAAAAAACCTCATCAAATTCAATCTTTTTATCAAATTGGACATTTGTGTTAGGTTTCATTTTACAAAAAAATTGTCATAAAAGAGAATCCCTCCCTTCAGGCCTTCCGGTCGGTCGGCCCAATGAAGATACTATTCTTTTTTGGTTAAACAAGATTGAGGGCACGCGCGATGAGCGTGTAAAAATATAAAAATCGGTAGCTAATCGTAATCATCGGCAGAGATGAAAATATTAAAACCAAACTCGTTTTTTTGGTATACCTCTAATGCACCTTAAAACACCTAACAATACAGATGTGATGTGAAGGATGCCTAGGACAGTAGGACGGTCACATGGTTGATGGGTAAGGTATTACGGTACTTTCCGCTTATTTTGTTTTCTCCACAAAATCCCTAATTCCAACACCTTGCTTAACCAACAGCCTCATTTCTACTCTCCTTCGCTTCCATGGCCGCACCACCACATGAACTACATTTCTCTCATTTACTCTTAGACCCACTCTCTGCCACCACCATTTTCATCTATTAGTCTCAAGTTACTACCAAACCTTAAACTGATTTCAGCTTACCGTTATTCTACATCAAATTTTTCTATTTCTAAGGCTTCTCTTTTCTTTTACTTAACTCATCATTCTTCTGTCTCTTTACTGATGGATAAATCTCCTTCATCGGCCGTTTCGGCATGTAATTTATGATTTCATTTCTGGAATTATAGACTTAATTTCAATTCTTGTTTGATTGGATTGCATTTGAGTTAAGATTGGTGAAAACTTGATCTGATTCAATCTCTTTCCATTTTCAGCTTTATAGTCACCATTTTACCCCCGGATAATATTGTTACGTATAATTCTAAATCCATAAAGCTAAGGGCAAAATGAGGAAAATAATTTTTTTTTAACTTTGCAGTTACAATTTTGCCCTCAAGTAATATTTCCATTTTTGACTGGATCAAATAAAAGTAGGGGCAAAATGGGAACACAAATTTACAGCTTCAACTAAGGGTAGCTCCATATATAATAGATTTTAGAGCACAGTAGCGACCACCATCAGATTTGATGGGACCATTTCAAGATGCATAATACCTCTTCCAGAATTGTTGAAGACAATTTTCAAATCCCACCAGAAGTTCAAGTCCCACAAATATCTAATTTGATTTCACATTAGTTTAATGGATTTAAAGGTCACCTTAAAATAAAATAAAAATCTTACCTCCAATAAAGCGATTCATTTCTTCCACATATGTTGATTTTCTTTATTTGTTAGTTTGACTTGTTTTTTTTTCGTTTTTTTTTTTTTTTTTATATTGGGTTTAAAATGGAAAATTAGAGAATAAAAAGTAATAAAAATATGTCATACTAGTATAACACTGAAATATCCGACAAGATAAAGAGAAAGATTAACGAAACATGACAAATACAAGCATAAATAAGAACCGATTGAATCGGTGGAATAATGGTTTTTATTGGAATTAAAATTCCAACCATTTTGCCTGCAGACTCATCAAACACTCCATATGTCCATCCACGTCAAATTATCAACCTCTGGACAATGGTATCATATCATGTCAAGACAGATTAGTATAACACTACACATGAAAAATCTGGCATGGATGCCTTGAGGTGCAGATTGCACCAGGTTAGCATAAGGCTCGTATACGATCTATCAAACACAAACACAACTCATTTTACAATGATAACAACAACAGCAAAAAAAAAAAAACAGTCAAAAAATTAAATAAAAATTTAAAATGAAAAGAACAAAAACTTACATCTTTCTCCTAAAAATCCTCGAGGCAACCCTCGGAATTATTGTGAACATGCGTTACACCTTTCATAAGATTTGACTATCCAATCATCGATGGTGGTTGTTTTGGAAGGTCATCTGGATTTATATGTTTATTTTCATTATAGACAGTAATTGACAAATTAGTGGTGGTACGCGCAAGAAAGCAGAAGTCCGAAAATAAAAAGGGTCAAAATATCAAGTCAAAATGGAGAACAAACGATAAAAAAAAATAAGAAAGGAACTGGGAATTACCAACAAAACACAGGCACTAGCATGTATTTCAAGAATTTTTCTTGGCTGAACTTCCGCTTTGTCAAGAAGATTTTTTTTGTTGCCTTCAACTGATAATGTAGATTGCAAACAAAACCGAACCCCATGCATACTGGTTTATTGAATCCAAGTCATATAGGAGCGGTAGAAGTTGAGAAACCATAGTCTGAGAATGGGAGCCTAGATTATTACCTCCCCAATAACGTAGAGGACGAACGTTGTACAATATTCGATCAACACTTTTCATCTATTTTCACTTTATATGCGCGCAAATTTGTCTTCAACTAACCTAACAGAATGTAACTGTTTCGATTACCTTCTAATGTGACCTTGTACTGGTTTCCTCAACTGTTGTTAAAAGAAAAAGTTGGTTGGCATGGACTAATGTTACATTTTCTAAATCTAGAGGTGGTGTATGCATAAAAAAGTTCAAGTTAGTTAACAAAGTCCTCTTCCCAAGTGTATTTGAAGATACTATAATGAAAAACAAGCTTAATGGAGGAAGATTATTCGGCAGAAGTTTGTAGGTAATTCTGAGGCCTTATTTCCTAATTCTTCTAGCAAACCTAGGGTCATGCTTCATGAACCGAAGTTTTCAAAAACTAGAGATTTAGTTAAGGCGAGTTCTTCTATGCGAACAGTCCAAGTATAAGGTTTTGGAGAGACTCTGGGACTGGTATCAACCATTTCAATTAGCTTATCCTTCTCTTTATAAGCTTTCAAAGATCAAATCCGCGATAGTCAAAGAACTTAATTATGATGAAAATGCCTGGATTTTAAATTTTAGTTGAAATATCACTGACTTGGAGGTAGGTAAGGTGATTGGGTTGTTACAGTGTCTTAGGAACCCTGCATATGTTACTATTAATGAGCAGACCAAATAAAGTAGATGTTCAGTCGGGATTTCTTAGCTTCAAATATGTACCGTTTTTTGGGCATGGATGGTTTCTGAAACTCCCTCGTAAACAACTTTAGAATTCTAAGGTCCCACTCAAAGTTTCTTTTTATGTTTGGACTTTGTGTTTTCAAAGTGCGCAAACTCTTGATTATTTGCTAAGAGCTGGTAAGTTTAGTCTGTTAACTGCGTTATACGCCAGTCTTCTGTTGAAACCACTTATTACATATTTTTTTATGCAAATTCACATATCAGTTTTTTTTCTTCCTTTTTTGAAAAATAAAGGAGAAAAACCTCTTACTTCTTAAAGAGTTTCGATGTTACATAGGTGAATGCTGACAATGTAAAAACCTCTTTATGGGAATGCGAAAGTAAGAAGTAGCAAGAGATCAAAAAAAAGTTATGGAGTTTACTTCCATTAGATGATTGGTGAATAATCTAAAAGGAAATGAATGACAGGTGCTAGTGCTACAATAGAAAAGGAAGCCTGTTGAGGGGTGAATTTTGGTTCTACCCCTCATAGCCATAACACACCCAATTCCTAATAGGAGAGAGAGAAAAAAAAAGATCCCCCTTTCTATTGTACTATATGCCTCTTTATATAGACTTTTCAAAAGCCTCTCTTTTTATGATATCATGCCACATGTCCTAAACCTCCTTAATTACTACTAATACCATTCCTTCTCTAATACAACCTCCTTCTTTCCTATTAATTCCTCCCTTGTCCTTTCCATCTTATGGATACTTTCTTAGTGGACTTGGGCTTTAGTCCCCAAGTCCCCAAGTTTCATGTTGGGTTTGCCTCCCTTTTGGAGGCACACTAGCCCGGCTAAGGGGTAATATTTTTCATGTATCAACATTAGTCCCCTGACTATTGGGTTAATTGTCAAATAACCCGGTAGTCATATTGCATTCCATTCTAGTGTCCCTTGTACGGTCTTCTCGAGTCGAGTCCCCAGTCCGCGAGTTTGAGGGGTTTATGAAACGAGATAGCTTTTTGCAAGAAGCTGCTGACATGCGCGACGAGTGTTTTGGATAAGTATTTTCCGAGAATTCTTGCACGAAATGACTGAACGTTTTCTTGGACCTTCGGATTGTATTGCTAGCACAATTTGAGAGTCTCAGGGCTGGGTGGTGAAGACAAGGTGTAATCTTTACTTAGCCCCGCTCTTTTATTTTCTCTAACAGTTCTGCGTGGTTGGGGGTGTTTAGAGGGGATAAATAATGGAGGTGCGTCTTCTTCGTGATTATGTCAGGGTAGGCAAAACGCGCCTTCAAGGCGAGGAGTGAACCCCTTGTGATGGAGGTAAGTCCATATGCTTCGCCCCTCCTTTCCCTTTCCTTTTCCAAGGTAGGCAAACGCGCTCCCTCTTTGCGCGCTCCTCTCTTTTCTGTAGCCGATCGGATGTGCGGAGCAACACGTCGCCTTTTTTGTATATCTGTGGCCGATCGGATGAGCATATCAATCCCGTCGCCTTTTTGTATATATGTGGCCGATCGGATGCGCATACCAACCCGTCGCCTTTTTGTATATCTGTGGCCGATCGGATGTGCGGAGCAACTCGTCGCCTTTTTGTATATGTGTGTCCGATCGGATGAGCATATCAACCCGTCGCCTTTTTGTATATCTGTAATGTTGGCTCGATCGTATTTCACGGCCTTTTGTAGATTTGTCAGCCGACCGGGAGCCTTTGGCATTCCCGTAGCCTTTTGTAAATTTGTCAGCCGACCGGGCGCCCTTGGCATTTCCGTGGCCTTCTGTAAATTTGTAATGTCGGATCGATCGTATTTCGCGGCCTTTTGTAGCTTTGTTAGCCGACCGGGCGCCTTTGGCATTCCCGTGTCCTTTTATAAATTTGTAATGTCGGCTCGATCGTATTTCACGGCCTTTTGTAGATTTGTCAGCCGACCGGGCGCCTTTGGCATTCCCGTAGCCTTTTGTAGATTTGTCAGCCGACGGGGCGCATTTGGCATTCCCGTAGCCTTTTGTAAATTTGTATTTGTTCAAGCGGCCTCTATGGACCCTTGCTAGCATGGTGCCCGGAGCACGTTTACTAGAATTTTATATGAGATTCAAGACAAGATGATATTGATGCTTTGTGAAGTTAATAAAGTGACAATCTACACATGCGAGATAACGTAACCATACGTTCGAAGGGTGTTGGGTGACATATTATTCTAGTCTTATTATGTACAAAAATCAAGTATAACTATGTTGTCTTTGCAAGCATGATAGGTGGCAAACATGATTGCATATCAAATTCAAAATACCTATACAGATACATATCTAAGCATACATGACTAAGCACATCCGCGCAAGTGAGAAAAGTGCAAAAGATTCAAGATGCATATATACATAGCTGTTGATGCTTAAAGAAAAACGAAATTTTCAATGATACATGCTAATAAAAATCGAGGCGAGGTATACATTTACCAGAATGCTAGGCAGTTAGCTATTACCGTAAGCTGGGCGCTCTTGACGAAAGTGTGTTGGATTTTCCCACGGTTAAGACCCGCTGGTCCTTTGATGGTGAAAACATATGGTAGTTACTGTTTTTGTTGTAGGCCTAGTTGAATAAAACCGTGTTGGTACAGTTTTAACGTAGTCGCAGATTAAGGATGGACCAGTGTCGATATACTCGAATGATGCTGTTGAGATATGTTGGCAGTCAGCTGACGCGTGGTAGTTGGGGGTTGAAGCGCTCATCCTTGGGTGACGCACCTAGTCCTGAGCAATTCCTGATAGCTACCTTTGTCAACATTAACTGCAGGGGGTATGGCATAGAAAGATTTTTAAACATGTGAAAATATTAAATAAGCTTGGATGAAATTCTGTCAAGCTCAACTGCAATTTTATGATAGAATATGAAAGAAAAGTGTAATGAAGAGAAGTGAGAACTTAGCCTTGTGGATTCTGGTTTTCGGAGTTCATGGTGTAACTCCAGATTCTTGAGCATAGTCATTTTGTCTTCTATCTATTCTTAATGAACCAATCATCGCTCACGTAGGTTTTTCGACTCTTGAAAGTCAACAGCCCTCTCTCTGTTGACAGAGGTTCAGTTGAAGACATCTTCAGTCTGCGTCGTAATGGAGAAGTAGCTAGTGGCGGGGTTTCCTTTAAGCTCTGGTGCAGTTGTGGCTCGCCGATCTTATAAGTACAATTTCAAATTGCCTGAATTTTCTAAACAGCTTTGTATTGTTGCAGATTCTTCACCAACAGAGTCTGTTCACATCATAATGCTTCGCGCAAAGGCCCAATCCTCGACATGTGGTTTAAGCAGTAGCGCTGGTAGAGTTTGAGCGATAAAGGGAAGAGCTCTGGTGTAGTTGAGCGGCGCTCTTCTCTTGTTCCTTCGTATACTTCAGGCACCTCTCTTATCCCATTTGAACACATCCCTTATTCCTCATCTCCATCTCCTCCTTGTCTTTATACACAGCAGAGCTCTAAAACCCATTGTAGTCACAATAACTACAACTTGCAGACTTGGTAAGGTTTTATTCAAGAGACCTTCGTCACCTATTCGGAAACAGGGAATCAAATTTCTTTAATCATAGCAATTCAAAAATTGAATACCATTTTATCTCATTTCATCTAAGAGCTAAAGCAATCTTTGAATTTAACATATCAGGCATATATGCAAATCAAATGGAAAATTGAAAGTAAATCAAACTCAAAACCTTATTACTTCTTTACCATTTCAGTAAAACCAATGCAATCTTCAACTTGCAATCAATACAATCCTTTATCAGATAGAAAGTTTGAAACAGATAAACACCCTAAACTTATCTTTATCGTATTAAGGCCACTTATGTCTGGATTTTATTTATTTATTTTTTTAAGTTAAGCTGTATTTTGAAAAAGGCATGGTGGGTAATGATGGAGAAGACACACTGATTACAAATCTCAAGTCAATTTTAGGTTTAAAGCTAGGAATATGAAGCTGTAACGCGTTTTATCACAGAACAAGTACAAAAATGTTGCAAGCATTCCTCAAGATTATTCTATCAAAACAATTAGAATAATAAGATGATCGTAAATCTAACATCCAATTTCAAATCAGACAAGCTAACCAAAAGCGATTCTGAATATTTGAGTTTTTAAAAACCCCAAAACTGATTTTTTGGAAATTATAACGATTAAGATCATAGGGGAAAAGAAATTAGCTTATCTTTTGTTGATTTTAATCGTTTATCGGTGATATCCTCCATAATCTTCATCATCAAATAAATTCATTGGAGCAGAGGTATCTCGACTCTTTGCGATTGAAGACTTTGTCAAAAACTGATACAGGAACTTGTCTTCATCGGGTTGATTGTTTGAAGGAAATCTAAGCTTGTATTGATGTAGGTTTTGGTACGGCCGGAGAGAAGAGAGAAGCGCTTGTGCTTGTTAATGGCGGCAGTGGCTATGGACGCGGAGATAACCACGCGGAGATGAGTTGGGGAAAGTCTTCACGTGTAAGAGAGACGAGCGGCTATTGTAAAACAGATGAGCGGCTGGGCACATACGCGGCTTATGGGCGAGTTTCCGAGCAAACAAGAAGGTTGGTTCCGCATCTAAGGTGTATGGGCGCGTGAGTGGGGTGTGATGATTAGAAAGGAAAAGGCGTTGTAAGAAAAGAGAGGCGCGTGTTGTTTATGAGAATCCGATGGTTGGGATAGAGACGAGCCTCCGGGTGTGGTCACCAAATGTTGAGGGGTGAATTTTGGTTCTACACGTCCTAGCCATAACACACCCAATTCCCAAGAGGAGAGAGAGAGAGAAAAAAAAGACCCCCCTTTCTATTGTACTATATGCCTCTTTATATAGACTTTTCAAAAGCCCATCTTTTTATGATATCATGCCACATGTCCTAAACCTCCTTAATTACTACTAATGTCATTCCTTCTCTAATACAACCTCCTTCTTTCCTATTAATTCCTCCCTTGTCCTTTCCATCTTATGGATACTTTCTTAGTGGACTTGGGCTTTAGTCCCCAAGTTTCATGTTTGGTTTGCCTCCCTTTTGGGGGCACACTAGCCCGGCTAAGGAGTAATATTTTTCATGTATCAACAAAGCCTATTATAAGGGCTCCAAAGATTTGGTTTTGAGGGCTCCTAAGGATTCTAATGTATTAAATATGGATGAGGGAAACCTGTATTCTATTACAAAAACACAAAAATACCCTTTGACAACTGACCTAATTACCTAATCTAATTCTAATTAAAATCAAAAACCAAATCTAAACAAATAAAAAATCACGTCTCTCCATCTTCTTCCTCTTTTCTTCTCCTCTTCTTCCTTTTCTACCATTTTTTTTCTTCTTCAATTGGGTTGGTTCACAAAATAGATTTGATGATTATCTTAGCCAATAATGATTTCAATTGAGTAAGAATTGAAAAATTCATCTTCTTCTTTTTTTGCTTTTGATTGCATGAATAGTTAAACTAGGATTTTAAAAATTAGTTTCAGAATTTAATACGGTCGGGAAACCAAGTCGTAATGATTTTTACGGTTGGGAAAATATGAACTCCCAACCGTATTTATGGTTTACGGTTAGGAAACCCAACCGTATTTTAGGTTTTCAGAAATAAAAAAAAATCTCCTGGGTTTGTCTACGGTTGGGAAAACATGAACTCCCAACTGTAAGTTTAATTTTCAGAAAAAAAAAATCAAATTTTTTTGATCTTTGATTTTCTAACACTAATTATGAATCAAATTATTAGTCTAATCAAATCACTAAACTTAATTTAGTTAATCAATCATGTACTAATTAATTGATGGTATTCTAGCCATTAGCAAAATTAGCGGGATAAGGGGTTTTGTTGATTGCTATTTAATGACCCGATTTCGTCATCTTGTGAGCCCTCAAAACCAAATGTTTGGAGCCCCCATAATAGACTTCTAGAAAAGGCATGAGCATAAAACAGATTATCATTGTTGTTTCTTTACAACGAGACTATTATAAATCTGATATGTCTCACAATTACTCTTTATCTATTATTATTTGTAATGCGGTCTGGGATACTATTTTGAGCAGTCTACAATTTAGTAATCTCTTTGTCAATATTTTGTAATCTCTTCGTCAGAGTATTTTGGTGACTATTGGTTATAAAATTTTCAATAATTCTATGAACACAGAAGCAACGATGATGTTTTCGTGTTCACAATCAATGTTCGCAATGACAATAAAAGCGATATTTGAAATATAAGGATGAATATATAATAAAACTAAGAGGAGAACTCTGAGCGTAAAACCTCTTCATCGTTCTATTTATACTAAGCTTGAATGCGTGATGACGATCATAAATAAGTGTACCGAACAAGATATGTAAAATAGTAAGTGCAGAATGTAAATGAGACAACGATTTACGTGGTTCAGCACTTAGGCCTACATCCATGGGATATAGAAGTTTTCACTATGGATTGATCATGATTACAAAGTTTAGTCAAATGACTCCGAGAAAGGAACGAAGGTAAAGTAAAAGGGGTGCAACTCATACCTAATGTTTACACTTTCTCTCTTTACTAATAATTTTCTCCTTAATTGGTCGACCCCCTCTTCAAAGGTTGAGCAGGGTATTTATAGGTTCTTCGTGTGGACCCCCCCCCCCCCCTCTTTCTGACAGATGTTGTTACTTATCGTCTTGGTTCATGTGCCGATCCCGAAGATTGTCTTCGTGATGATCCGATGATGTCCAACGGTAATGTACTGCAACGATGATCCACCTCTGCCTCTTCCATAAGAACTGCGACACGTATCATATGTTCGTCACATTAAATGCGGGTGGTTGGGCAGTCCGCACGCGTCAGGTAGTTGTAGATGCGAGTGTCGTTTCGATGTCAGTTCTTCTTCACCTCCCTCGTCCATTTTGAATTCGTCTTGGGATTGGGTAAAGTAGCTTTTATGATATTCTTCTGTGCTTCGCGGTTGTACTTTCATCAGGTACTCCTTAGCTCTGTGACCGCCGGATTGGGTTATCATTAATCATGTGGCGGATAACTGTTTAGATTTTTAGGTATTGGAAAGTGGCATCATTCTCCGATGCCCCAATGTTACATGTTGTCCATGTGTTATCTCAGGGACACGTGGCTGGTGCTGATTAAGTACACACAATTTGCCCATTTTCTTCTAAATTTGTGAGAAAAGATTTGGAAGAAAACCCTCTCTCTTCTGCACGTTTCCCACCTCTTGCATTAACTTTCCCTCCATTCTTTCGGCGGTTTTCTTTTCCATTTATTGCGCCCATAAATATGAGAGAAAGCCTGGGCATAATAACTTTCAGTCCCATTCTCATTCCCTTTCTAGTTCTTCTTATATTCTCTGGGAAACATTAACTTCTCTTCTTCTTTCTTTTGTTCTTTTGGAATTTACTCACTGGTACTGCTCCCAGTTTGTACTGACAACATCCTCCTCAGCGATATCCTTACATCTGGGAAGATTTGGATGGTGATTCTTGGTTATCCCTTTCTTCCATCTCTTGATTCCGCCATTTTTACAGGTATGTTGATCTTGTTACTGTTTTGATGGTTCTGTTTTCTTGATTCGTTTTTACTGTTGTTGCTATTGCTTTTGGGTTTCGTGATGGAAAACATGATATACGAAAGTATATATACTTTCCCCTGTTCTTCATCACGAAATCTGGAACCATTTTTCGATTTTGATTGGAATATTTTTTTCTTGATTATTCTGGGTTTTGATGATCTGATGATGTTTTTAATGAGAATTAATGACTATAGATCTAATTTTGACCTTTGTTTCTCTCTGATGTCCCTCTTAGGTTGTTATGGCGGATAACGAACGAATATCTAGTCCTTATAGGTCCCCACAGCAAAGTCCTTATAGATCTCCGCCACCTAGAAGTCCTGATATTTCTCCCCCGAAGGATCCGCCATGAAGATCTTCTCAGCAGGGTATTCTTGGAACATCTCGGTCAGACCCTTGTCTTTAGGAGCTTTCTTCGTCAGTTGATCCAAAATCTTATTCCCAAAAGGAGGGTATCGTTAAGAGAGGTTCTCGGTACGTAGTGGATCGTCCTACGGCCAGATCATCATCGCAGTGGTTTGAACTGTTGGAGGCCCAGCCTCTTCGTTCCCTTGCACCGTCTATCCCCAAGTCTAAATATTCATCGAATGACCTTTCACCCGATCAAGTTCCTCCTTCTTCGTCAAGGAATCCGTCGGTAAAGAGGAAATCTTCGGACATGGATCAAGTTCTTCCTATCCCCCACCGAAGACATCATCGAGCAAAGCAGCATCTCTTAATACTTCCCCTTCGGTGCCAAATGCTCTGATTCCTCAGAAGAAAAAGCGGGCTCATGTCTCTTTTTCAGAATATTGATCTTGCTGCATTTAAAGTGAAGCATAGTCTTGAGCGTTTCGAGGTTCGTTTTTATAACCAGGGGGATGATCTTACTTATGATATGATAAAGAATTATAAGTACGACTCCCAACACCTTCTGACTACCATCGGCGCATTTGAGGCTGGTCTGATGCTTCCTTTGTATAAGTGGATGTTATGTACTGAAGTGTACAATAACAAGATTGGATCGAGACTTACACGCTGGTAAACAAAATTGATATAAGAATCCTAACAATAAATCAAAAACTGTTTGATATAAGAATCCTAACAATAAATCAAAAACTGTCTCATTCCTGAGAGAACAGCTCACTGCCTCATTCCTGAGAGGACAACTTCCTTTTTCTTATCTATTTTGTTCATAAACTTTCATTGACAGACTCAATAAGCTTATAAAGCCATCTCTTCCTACCCTAGCCTCAACGTCTCACAAGAGTGCAGGTGGTTACATCACAGCCCACCATTATAACTGAAATTAACCTACTAATTACATTATTAAGCTAATTAATTCAATCTACTACTAATAGTATTAACCAATACTATATATCGACAGAAGACACGATAAGGGACACCCTTCTTTTAGCTAGGTACATGACAATACCTTCCCCTCCAAAACATCCTTGTCCTCAAGGATAAAGGATTGAGATGCAAGGCTTTGCCACAACTCCAGTAAGAAATGATATCTGCTCAGCTTGTCATGCCTGGTCACCTCTCTTTGCTTTACAATCCCTCTCACGCCTACAGCAGCATTGTTTGTGAGCTGACTGATATCAGTGTGTACCGTTGTAACTTGTCGACACTTCCACTTTCCGCACACAAGAATAACCCTCCCTTGGAATGCCATCTGTGTCGAATTAAGAAACCTAATAACTGACTGCAACAAGGGAAGCTTGTTAGCTGCTCAAAAATAATAGTCTGGATCCTGGTCACACCAGCTGACATTTCCACCAACTTTCATATGACCTCGACACCCACTTTATGAAAGACTGATATAAGCCTGACATTTATAACTTTCCCAATTAAGGCGTGAGCATTTCCTTTGGCAAATGCTGGATTGCCATGCTGAACAGGTACAACATGTAATTTCCAGTTAAGAATTTGTTGGAGCTTGGTTGGCCTCCACTCCTATTCCACCAGACTCGGCAAAATATAGATGTTAACCCACAATTCTATACAACTGTCAGTCTTTGTTGTTGAGTGTCGGCATGAACCACATAGAAGATATAAGATAATTCCATCTTTGAAGAAAATAGTCGGACTAGATGACCTGAGAAGCTCACTATCTGTAACTGTGCTGTCAAAGTTACCATTCCACTTACACATGTAATTAGCTCCAAGTTTCTTGTAAACTTCAGTTTCACATGGCATATTGGTCCTTTCATACCAGTTAACAACAATGCACCTAACTGATGTAAAACCTTTATCAATCCAGTTAACTCTTTCCAAACTCCATAGACATGTTAAACACAGTTTGAATTTCCACCTCAAGTAATCTACCAACCTCAATGCAATAGAGAAGTGAGCTGTAACAGTTACGACCTGAATTCCCACTATCCTTGTCGGAAATGCTGACGAGCTACAAATCTTCTCAAGTTGATCTATGAGTTCCCACATTTGGCGAAGGCAGGAAGAAGAATATCTACTGTGGCTACAGAAGTAGAACCCCACCCAATCAAAATTAAGAGTCTGAAAAAGTGGGGGTATAACAACCTCACCCAATAATTCGCTTATCAATCTGTATGGACTAACCCCAATATACTTTTAAGAGAATCAACTAGACAGTCAGACTCAATCTTAATAAAAAGTATATCAAAGAGTTATTTCTCAATTTCTCGATTCAATACTTACTCAAGCAAATAGAAATCTGCGAGTCTAATTGAATACAAGAGAAATTAACTTGAACGGTACCAAAGACCAATGTTCAAGTATCAATCAATTTCAATCAACAACCAAAGGTTGGATTTACCAATTGATCGATTCAACGCACAACCTGTGATATTGCAATTATATAACAAAATATAATGCAGAAAAGAAATAACACAGACACCAGAAGTTTTGTTAACGAGGAAACCGTAAATGCAGAAAAACCCCGGGACCTAGTCCAAATTGAACACACACATTGTATTAAGCCGCTACAGACACTAGCCTACTACAAACTAACTTCGGTCTAGACTGTAGTTGAACCCCAATCAATATCACACTGATCCAAGGTACAGTTGCACTCCTTACGTCTCTGAACCCAGCAGGATACTACGCACTTGATTCCCTTAGATGATCTCACCCACAACTAAGAGTTGCTACGACCCAAAGTCGAAGACTTTAATAAACAAATCTGTATCACACAGAAAAGTCTACAGGAATAGATAAATCTGTCTCCCACATAAATACCTACGAGTTTTGTTCCGTCTTTTGATAAATCAAGGTGAACTGGAACCAATCGATAACCCGGACTTATATTCCCGAAGAACAGCCTAGAATTATCAATCACCTCACAATAATCTTAATCGACTAGCGAAACAAGATATTGCAGAATCACAAACGATGAGACGAAGATGTTTGTGACTACTTTTCTATCTTGCCTATCGGAGAAATTAATCTCAAGCCAATCTTACGATTGCACTCAATCACGATAGAAACAGCAAGATCATATCACCCAACTACAGAGAAAATAGTTGGGTCTGGCTTCACAATCCCAATGAAGTCTTCAAGTCGTTAACCTACAGGGTCTCGGTAGAAACCTAAGGTTAAAGGAGAATCGACTCTAGCTTATACAACTAGTATCACACAGGAGGTGTGGGGATTAGGTTTCCCAGTTGCCAGAGTTCTCCTTTATATAGTCTCCAAATCAGGGTTTGCAATCTAAGTTACCTTGGTAACAAAGCATTCAATATTCACCGTTAGATGAAAACCTGATTAGATTCAAGCTAATATCTTTCAATCGTTAGATCGAACTTAGCTTGTTATACACAAATGAAATGCATGTTCATTTAGGTTTGTGTAACCGTACCTAAACGTGTACACCTAGTTGGTTCAATAGTAGTTAACCAATGGTTATCCATATGAGCACTTTCATATCAACCATATTCATCTTCACCATAATTAGTTCAAATGACTCAAAAGAACTAGTTAGAGAGTTGTTCAATTTCTTAGATCCCATAGAAGTATACAAGACACAATCGAAGCAAAAACGATTTTGATTCACTCGAACCGATTCATGAACTTTATAGCCACGGTTTGAAAATATGCATTCCTTAGTTTATATAAGTTTAAGTTCACGAATAAACCATTTTTAGAAAATAACCCACTAAAGTACGCATACGCATACTTAAGTACCCAGATTGAGTTTGTTTTCAGTTCACAAACTCCAGCAGAAATTCACGGGATGTGAACTTCTTGCAGTACGCATACAGGTACGCCGACTTTAGTTCCAGTTATCCTGAGCAGCAAAGTACGCATACTTTGGTTCAAGGATTTTGGACTTACACAAGTATGAGTTCACATACAATATTTATATCCATTCAAGGTTATATATTCTAAACTCTCATTTCAATCATTGAAACATTCTTAGAGGATGTTAAATAGAGGTTATTCACACACTATTTTTCATCAAAGCGATTTTTAAGATATTGAAATAATCAACATGACTTTCGTCACTTGTAAAGATGAACTTGGCCAAAGCGAAAGCTTACCAACACATATTTCGATAAATAGATAAGCGAGATAAACTCGGCTCGAAATAACGAATGTGTATAATCGAAGTCTATATAGCAATACGACTTTTGTCTCAAGATAGGAAATAGAGTAGATAGACTTTTGAGTGATAGATAAGTTCAAGTCTCCACATACCTTTTTGTCGATGAAGATCCACCAGTTCCTTGAGTAGTTCTTCGTATTTGCATGATGAACGCCATGGAGTCTAGAGCTCAACTACACTTTCTATCCTAGTCCGAGACTTAGCTATAAGTAGACTAGAAATCAAGACTTATAGTTTTGGCAACTAAACTTGACAACAAGCTTGAGATAGCAACGCTTGCGAGTTCGACCGAGCAATGCTCTAACAGGGTCTCTTTCGCAATTAACTTACCAGCTGAATATCCATTAAAACTTCCAACCTGTCTAGGAATTACCACCAGTACATAACTGAGCTTGGCATAACAGCTTGTTGTAACTTCCCACCCCAAGGAGACCACCAACTGCGATGTCATTTGGAAATTACTCTTCTCAATTCCATATGCCAACCCCCATAAAAATTCATAACACTGATGACCACACCAAGTGTAATCATACTTGCATACACATATGCGTTGGCTGCAGAAAGAAATAAAATGCAAGCCACAGTGCAAGGTGTACAAACGACTCCGGCTATAAGGATTAATTGCCATCAGAACTCTATTTCGGATCATAAGTCTACCATAAACTTAAAATTTTAGAGATATTGAGGACAAACAAGAAAAATCACAACTTAATGAGCTTTTTAACATACTCCATAAACTTGATGAGAACAGTTTGCCCCTATAATTATAGCTAATATTTTTCATACTACTCAACTCTGATGCAAACAACTTGAATTTCCATTTTAACATTACTACCAATATTAATACATTTGGAATGTGAAGCACAATGGTTATGGGCTGAGTTGCCATCATCTCTGCTAAGAATTCCAACTCGAGTGAACCACACATTGGTCGATAGAAGCGCACATATTCATGTAGAGCATAATTAAAAGACAGGAGATCAAATATGTAAAAGTATAGAATTACCATTTCAACTTCCTCTAAAAAAAAGAACTCCACGGAGAACCTGTGCAGGTATTGGATAGTGTAACCCTAATCCCCTTCTTAAAAGTCTGAAATCACTCCTAGTTAATGAGAGAAGCATAGAATGGAAAGGACATAATACATAATTACCAGTTGAAGTCAAGATCCCAATCAGCTGGTAAGCCAGCTGTTTTTCTAGCATATAAGCTATAAGAAGTTGATCAAAACGAACACCCCCTGGCTGAAACAGGTGATGACCCAAATTACTAAGATTCATTTGACAGAACCCATGAGAGAAGATAGTCGAAGTATCAAATGGAGGTTGCTGTATACGTTTAGACCTCTCAATGAAAACTTCATAACAGTAAGAATACACCCATTGATCACTCTTTCCTTCCCACTCCAAGAACGGTTCACTACTTCTACAAGCAGTCAAGCTAGGTAATCTGAATAGCACAATGATAAACCATTTTGAACTAACTCCCTCCCCCATACTCTCTAAATCGATTGAAATCACTTTAAATTTCCACTTCAAGTAATCTGTCAGTATCAGCATGTCTAGAATTTGAATTTGAATCACCATGAGCGCAACATGACTTGCACAAGACAACAACACAAGATGCAAGAGATCTTCAAGATGCAGTTCCAACACCCCTTTGTGAATTTCCATGGAAGCAGCCATTTGAATAAAACCACTGACAGCTTCATAACTTCCCAACTGAATCCATAGCCTTCTACATGATTTAGGAGGAAGAACAACAGTTTCCAGCATCCCACTATGCAGCTGCAACCATATAGAATCTTCAGATAACCATTCCAAATGGTGCCCAAATTCTAAAACACCCTCATAAAGAACCTCCTCATCAGATTTACCCATTAAAATCATCTCATTAGAAACAATCAAAAAATAATCAAATAGATCGCAGCAGAACTTAAAGACTCTTTTAACACCATAAGAACACCTCCCAATAAGTATGAAATCCTTGCCACAATCAAACCACGGCCGAGTATAACCACAAGGAAGAGTAAAACATTCCTTACCATGAGAATTATGTCTACCAGGATCAAACAACCTGCAAGTGTCATGGTCTTCACCCTCCTTGGTAGGTAAAATCGCAAGCAATAAATCCAATTGGTACCCATTATTTTAAAGAAACTCAAACAAATTTCTCTCTCTTTTAGACATTGTACCAAACAGTTTTCCCTCATCAGCAATATCACCATTTTGAAGCAATACAATTGCGATTGATTTCATAAACATCAATTCGAATCCAGACCCATGTTTAAAACCTAACTCATAAACAAAATTCCCTTTGTAATCATGATTCAAAACTGACCCATCAAACCACTTTCCACAATCAAATATGGAACAACTAAAATCACGATGGAGATAAAGATAGTTCTTACAATTCGGTTTGAGATGAGTAATCAAATCCTTCGAGTGCTCTTAATACCTCTCATCGGATGTATTAGGATTTTGGTTAACGAAGCTCCCTACCCTCTTGCTGGGAACAATTTCAATTTGGGAACCCATACTATCAATCAATTGACTGAAATATGGGACACTACACCAAAAACCCAAATTTACCACGTTTATTTCCGTTGCTATTAATATAAGCAACGCTTATGTAATTACCCACAAGGCGTCAAAAAAAAATTGATAACGTTTATAAGCGTTGCTTAAATTAATCAAATCAACGTATAATATGTTGCTTCATACGTTGCTTTAATTAGAGTTAAAGCAACGTATACGATAATTTAACCAACATATATATACGTTGCAAAATATGTTATCAGAAAATTAAAAAAAATTAAATTAAAAAATTTTCAGAATTCCAGTATTACAAATGATATAGAACCCTGACATGGTAAGACAATCACTCGTCCCTGAACATTTTAATCCATCAACAAACCCACACTTTCTTAAACCAAAAAAAAGAACTAATCAACCTTAATCAAATCAACAAAATTCTTAGAAAATTAGTTTAACTTGAACTCCAAATTACATAAAAACAAACCTGTGAAAATCAACGGTAAGACTTCTGAAACCTAGAACGAGCACCACGACCACCTAACTTCTTAGGTTCACAACGTCTTGGATCAGCAACAAGTAGAGTACGATCATACCTGACAAGTATATCTTTGATCTCTTTCTTTTTTTGTTCATCAACATACTTCTGGTAATAAGCGACTAAGGCTTTGGCAACACTCTGACGAATAGTATAAATCTGTGAAGTATGACCACCACCACGAACCCTAATTCTCATATCAACACCAGCAAATCTCTGACGACCTAATATGAGAATCGGCTCATAAGCTTTGAATCAAAGAATCTCTAGTTCAACCAACTCGACTGGACTTCCATTGATCTTGATTAAACCACGACCTTTCTTGCAGTGAGTTACAGCTACTGCTGTCTTCTTACGCCTGAAACACTGGACTGACTCGGTTGGTGCTGTCATGGTAGCTTTTCCTGAACATTTTACAAAATTATGAACATAGTTTGAATGTACACTATAAAACTCCATTCCAAAACATAAGAAAATTTCTATAAAGCTACTATTATTAGTTATTGCTCCAAATATCTTCATAATACCTACCTGAGGGCAATGGTGATCGAATTTCTCCATACAATTATTACAGATGGAGCAATGAGAGCGATGAGGAGGACGATGCAACATGCATATATTGCAATACTTGGCCCTGACAACCATGCCGTTCACATGAACTTCTTTTGTCATGGGAAACTGTAGGCTTGGAGTATATTACCAGGGTCTCGGGCTGAGAAATCATCCAAAATCAAAGGTTAAAAGTAGCAGAATCACAATGACATATCTCAACTACTAAGAAACGAAATAACATGGGTTTAAGCCATTTAATGCAAGAAATTATTCTGAATAACCATCACCAAGAGCAATAATATAACGAATGAGAATGAAAAAAACTCAAGTGACTTCTGCAGCATCTACAAAATAATGATAACAAAGTGTCTCAAATGAAGTATGATAAGCGGGGACTAAGATACTCTACTCCTAAATCACTTCTGTACTTTCCGTATTCGTGTCGAAATTGGCACGGAATGGGTACATACGCAGACGTACTAGCGATAAAATCTAATCAAATTTAAAGAAGGGTACATTAATTACATACCCTTGGTTTTGACACCCAACAAATATAACCTTACACAATAATAAATATACCTCTATCATTTAAAAACCTTATCCATTTAAAAATAGATCACCTTAATAACCTCACTCATACAAAAAAAATATATTTCAAAATATAATTTTTTTCTTTCTCTACTGTTTCACCGCCGCCACCACCACCGCTCAACGACCATCACCTTCTAAAAACCACCACCACGTCACCGTCGCCGCTGCAGCCACCACCACCGCTCAACGACCATCACCTACTAACAACCACCACGACGTCACCACCACCACCGCCACCAATGCTGCCAGTCCACCGCCGCACCACCACCGCCACCACCGGTTGTGTCAACAATCCAAGTTGATCCCTAAGAAGAAGAAAAAAAAAAAAAAAAATGGTGTCAACAACCGAAATTGATCCCCAAAATATAGTGTCAACAACCGAAGTTGATCCCCAATACAAAACACAGAAAGAAAAAAAAAATGTCAACAACCGAAATTGATCCCAAAAACAAAATTCAGAAGAAAAAAAATGGTGTCAACAACCGAAGTTGATCCGCAAAACAAAATTCAGAAAATAAAATAAATAAATAATATGGTGTCAACAACCGAAGTTGATACCCAAAATTAAAAATTCAGAAAATGGTGTCAACAACCAAAGTTGATCCCAAAATATGGTATCAACAACCAAAGTTGACCCCCAAATCTTGTATCAACAACCAAAATTGATCCAAAAATTTGATGTACTGAAATCAGTGGGTATAATTAATAAAAAAAAATTAGAGTTCAATTTCACACTATTCAAGCAAATAGAACTACCAAATTAATAAAATGAATCAAAAGAGAGTATAACTAAAAGAAGTGGAAAAGAATCCAACTAACAAAGTAGCAGCAACATAAAGAAAAAGCACCATAAGTACAACTATGACGAACAACAACATATCATGCCAATGGATAACACGGTGTCTGAACAATGGGAACAGACTTACATACAATGAAGGATCATCTCAAACAGCTGCACCACTGCCCGCGAACAAAAATCAAAGCAAAGATCAATATGAATTTTAAATACATTAACTTTCAAATTCCATGTCAGAGTAAGCCGCATAATAATACCAAAATGGTGTCTACTGCTGCATAACATGCCAAACACGCAGCATTTAGCATCCAAATCAAAATGCAACAATTACACTACTTCCCTGTTTAGTTGAATATTCCCTTTAACTTGCTTTGAATTACTAGATACATATCATGTGCTATTGCTAATACGTATTCATGTCACATACATATCAAATGAGGTGTGTGAATTCATGAATGCAAATGAATTAAGTCATTAAGATGCTATAATACCCAATGAAACAGCAAACCAACAGTTGGGCTTCAGGTAAATTGAGTCTATCATGCAAGTTACCATTCTTACAAGGAAATTTAACAGTCATGAAACCAATCTCATGAAATCTTACTTAACAAAATCCGCTATATAAAGCGATTAATAAAACACTCATAGAGAAATAGTGCTCATATTCTCTAGGTAAAAAGAGTCTGTCATGCCATTGACAATTTAATACGAGGAATTTTTATAATTATAGCACCAAATCAAATTTTGTTATGATCAAATCTTAATCAATTAGACGGGGAAAAATATACCAAATAAGAAAGGCTCAGACACACACAATATAAGGTCATTAAATGAATTTTGGTCACTGAATATGGTAATTCAATAATCAGTACCGATCGGGAAACGTTTAGTCATTCATCACTGCTCACTAATCTCTTAATTTCTTTTTGAAGATTAGCAACTCCATTTGTATCCACAGAGATAAAACTTCAATTCAAAAATGCAAAGATTTATAATCGCAAGAGATAAAACTTATCTTTTTCTTCGATTTTGATGATCGAATCTTCGAATCAACGCAGAAACTCTTTACGACTGATATTGTTATCATCAATTTTAGGTTGTTCAAGCAAAATCCAGTTGAAATCCAAATGAATACAGTATGTTTCTGATGCTCAAGATCTCAGTTTTGGGAACTAGCTTTCTGATCATTCATCAATAGATTTAAGAGGTGGTGGTGGATTAATTTGGTGGAAGTATAGGAGGTGGTGGTCTAGGACGTGGGTGGCGGAATCAAAGGTGGTGGTGGTGGCGACGATGAAGATGGTGGTGCTGGTTCGGAGAGGAGGATAGAGTGAAAAGAAAGGGAAGAAAACAAAACGATTTGCAGTCGGTGGAGAATAACATTAGATCTAATATTCTATAAAGAGGGTAAGTTTGGAATTAAAGATTAAATGAATTTCCTTTTTAGAAGGTAGGGGTATAATTGTAGTTGATAAGGGTAATTGTGAAGGTCTATGAAATGTAAGGCTATTTATCTAATTTCCACTATAAAGAATCCCACAGATGAATAAATAGAAATTCATGTACTTACAAAAATAGCAAGAAGTTACACAAATAGCAAGAAGAATAGCTACCATCAGAATCGCATATCCCGCATTATTAAACGCACGGCGAATATGTCTGACAACAAGTGTGCAAAATAGAACATGAGGAATGATGGCAGGAGGGCTGAGGGGGAGGGTGGGGGGAGGATTGAAAAGAAAGTACAACAAACTTACCTTATTCGTTTATTCCCCATTAATAAAATGGAACGAACACCAAACCCTGTATCGACATCATCATAAAGAAGACTTGCCAGCTAGCAGACAGGATAACCAAGTTTAAATATTCATGTGAAAAAGAAGAAAGCATAAGAGTAATTGGAAAATGGTATAAGGAGGCATCATGTGGGACTCCAGTGTGAAAGGAAGATATGATTATTCATTTAACGGTGCAATAAAATCTAATTCCCTAAGGATGTAATAGTTACATGCTTTAACTACTTTTAGTCAAAGAAAACTCTGTAAAAGTTTAAGTTTCAATGTTGATATCAAGGTACCTTACATAATCCAAATTTATCCATTCACTTTGATTTGGCTGATGACTCTGACTTATAGATATACAGCTGATGGTACTTCCCCGTTAGTTAAGTTTAGAGACCTCAAATGGAAGTGAGTCAACAATCTAAAATATCGGAAGAAGTATAATGCACGTGAGTACACACATGTTCTTAATCAGAGTACTGGAAAATAGAGACAAGATTCTTAGTGTTAATACCTCAAAGAATATTGTCTCTGTCACTGTCTAGTAAAATAAGACAGTAACTAATGCAAGATAAGTTCCCATGACAACATCTGCCGCAAGCATCTCATTCAAATTCCAGTTGTCTGGTTTTGGAGACGGCTTCACACGGTATAGGATTTCATCCTACACAATGAAATTCCATTTTGAAACATAAGAAAATTGTTACATATAAAACTACAGTTACTAGGTTGTTGCTCCAAACTATAGTTACTAGGATAATCCACACATACACCATATCCAAGGAAAAAAAATCAATTTTCAGCAGTTCATGTTAATTTTCTCATTGGTTCTCAGTCAGGAAAACAAACTGGTTAACTTAGCATGAAATACTGATTTTCTGTGGTTAAGTGTCACGTACCATCATCTGCCATATAATTAGTGCAGCAAGCACATTAAAGATTAAAAGCATCTTGCGGACTTATGTAACAAGAAGGATCCTCTATAGGCATCATTATAATCCCCTTTGCATCTCTCTCTATATGTTGTGCAGTCACTAACATGCGCAGGGGAGGCAACAACTTGAGCTTCACAGACTTTACCGGGGCAATACGCCCAAATAGTTAATTAAACTAAATAAAAAACATGTTATTTACCTAACTTGGTTTGCTAAGTTCAGCACTCGACTAAGAATCAACAATTTACACTAGCCGAATGCCCAGCAGGACCTATTACACCCCTAACAAAAAACACCACAAATTTGTTAATTAGAACAAAGGGTTCACAACTCAAGAGATTCTTTCAGATATATCTCCATACTTTATAACAGAAACCAACCCACTTGCAGCTCTGGAGGCATGTGGATAGTGAAAAAGGACTTATACACCATTAGCACATTCCATAACAGGACGATCTTGAAGCACCATCCTTCCCTTTGCCTACACTACTGAAACCAACAAAGCAAATCAGCGCCGACTAACGCCTCAGTAACCACAGTACAAGCACAAGGACTGAATCTTTAGTCTGCTTCACTAACCTGAATTCATTTCGCATGCCAACGTAGTTGTACAGAAAAATAAGTACTAAAACGGTATTTGCTAATTCTGCTGCAATAAAGTCAGACAGGTCCTGCAATCACAATTACTTGATTTGAAGTTTAGATGGTAACCATAGAAATCAAATAAAAATCAATAAGGACTGAACTCAAACTTACATATGAACAACCAACCAATTAAAGGCTGGGGATCGACACCTAGGTCGTTCCCTTATTGATTCATCAAATCATAATCAATAAGGTGTGAAACTCCATCTCTTTCTGAATAACCAAAGGGTCATTCTTCTCACTTTCATTCTTTCTCAGAATCAATAACTTCATGGATCTGGGAAACCAAAAAATCCAGATTAACTCAGCACAAACCCCATAAATCTCATATATATGTGATTAAATTCAATTAAAAGAAACCAATACAGCACCCAAACGTGAAAGGGCCATATAAATCTTAAACCTAAATGAGTTTGTCTCCTTATAAATACCAAAATTAAAAATAAACAAAAATAAACCCTATAAAATTAATAGAAACATATGTCAAGATATACAGAAATCAAACTCAAATTCATAAAAATTCAGAGAATATATATAGGGCTTCTGAAGGAGAAAATCATATATCTAGGTTTAAAACCAAATTTAACCCGAAGATTGAGGTTTCCTTCTGAAATACGGGTTTTGATTTGTGAGATGGGTTCAAGAGATCTCACAAGTCAGTTGAGTTTAAACCCTATCTGAGAACAAAAAAAAGATAAAATAAAATTTCTTAACCTCAATCCTATAAGAACCCATCTCATATATAAGATTGGATTCAACAGTTCTCATGAATTGGGTTTGATTTCAGATAGGATTGGTTTTGATTTTGACAGGTTGAGTTCGATTTCAAGAGATTTCAGTGATTTAGAAGAGAAGAAAAATGAAAAGGAGAAGGAGAAGAAAAAGATATCAGGTGAGAGACTCGATTTAGAAAATAGAAGATAAAAGAAATATCTAGGTAATAATAAAGGTATAATGTATTTGACATTTAAGACCCCAATCATATAAATAAAGTACTAGCGTGTCCTATTTTCTTTAATCCGGCTGATATCTAAGATTCTATGCAACGTATTCTCATTTTAAGCAACGGATAAGTGTTTGCAACAGTAATATCCGTTGCACAACAGAAAATCATAACGTTGCAAAAACCTGGATATGGTGTAGTGGGATGGGTTTTCCTTCTTCTAAGTCTACATCTGCTGAATCCTCATTTTCATCAAAGAAAAATGACGGAATCAATTCTAAGTTAAGAGAATCATCCCCTTCCTCTTCCAATGGTATTGATGAATTACGGCTGAAATCGGTAACCAACTATGAGTTAACTGAGTCTTCTTCCACCGATTCTTCGCTGTCCAATTCCTCTTCCATCTTCGTTGTTTCTATAACCTCAGCAACTCTAAAATTGGAGTAATAAGCAGACTCCAGCTTTTTTTCTGCTTCATTGATTAGACCCAATAGCTTCAGGAGATTTTGTTTCCGTTCTGGAGAATTACCAAGTTCTTCAATACTGTACTTCAATCGAAGATTACTTAATTCCTCATATGCATAAAGTAGTTCCCAATCCACCGAACCCTCCATGGATCATGGCTGCTCTGATACCAATTATTATGTACTGAGGTGTACAATAACAAGATTGGATCGAGACTTAAACGATGATAAACAAATTTGATATAAGAATCCTAACAATAAATCAAAAACTGTTTCATTCCTGAGAGAATAGCTCACTGCCTCATTCCTGAGAGGACACAACTTCCTTTTTCTTATATATTTTGTTCATAAACTTTCATTTA
The DNA here is from genome assembly GCA_023531105.1 of Papaver atlanticum. Classification (NCBI taxonomy): domain Eukaryota; kingdom Viridiplantae; phylum Streptophyta; class Magnoliopsida; order Ranunculales; family Papaveraceae; genus Papaver; species Papaver atlanticum. Next base: position 411,366 of record JAJJMB010002020.1, read on the forward strand.
CAGACTCAATAAGCTTATAAAGCCATCTCTTCTTACCCTAGCCTCAACGGCTCACAAGAGCCCATGTGGTTACATCACAGCCCACTGTTATAACTGAAATTAACCTACTAATTACATAATTAAGTTAATTAATTCAATCTACTACTAATAATATTAACGGATACTAAATACCGGCAGAAGACACTATAAGGGACACCCTTCTTTTAGCTAGGTACATGACAGTGGAAGGATTCATTTTATTATGATGTGTTGGCTCACAGTGGCGATGGTTCTACTTTTCATACTCATTGTCGTTCAATAGTTCAATTGAGCGGGAATTTTTGGCGGTGTCTTCGTGAGATCTATCTTCGGAGTGAGGGAGAAACTATGATGACATGCTACAAGCCCAATCCTGAATAGAAGAGTTGGTATACCGCTAAGAATTTCAACGCTTCTTTTGGAGATTATGTCAATAGTAGGAACCGAAAAAGGTGGAGTGTTGGGCTTCGTATGATAGCTGCCCCTCGTGGTGAGGTTCGCCTTTTGAGTGAAGTGAGTGATACCAAACTGTTGTATGTCCCTGGCACTGAATCTTCTGAAAAGCCGAAGCTTTTTCCTCTTAAAGAGCGTAGTCTTCGTCGGGATCATGACCATGAGTGGCATGCTACTCCTATCCAAATTATTGGTCCTTGGGCTTATGGATGGATTCCAGGTGAACATAGATGGAAGCCTACTGATCTTAGCAAACCTCGTGCCGATCCACTAGCCCGCTATGGTGATTATTGCCCCTGGGATTTGAATTTTGCAGGCATGAAGTTCGATTATTAGGTTGAGGTATGTTTTGCATTGGTTTTAATTATTGTGCATTTTTTCATGCGGTGCTTTATTCATCTTGTTCTTGATGTGTTAGGATGATGGCGACGAAGAAAATTCCGAAGTTGTTGTTCCTTCGAAGGGTAGAACTATTGTCAAGGTATAATGATATGGTGTATGCATGTTGCCTCTTGAATCAGAGATTGACATGTACTTCTTGTAGGATTCGAAGAAACAGAAGATCGATCCTGTCGGATCTTCTACCATGGAATTTGAAGAAACAGAGATCCCTGAGGTGACCATTCCTATAATTGACGAAGACGAACTGGACGATGAGGAAGAAGAAGAAAATATTGAGGAACGGACTAAGACTACCCCCGATCCCCCTACTGATACCGAAGAGGAAACCGATCTCGGTGGGCAAGGTGGTAACCGTATGTCCGATCCTGAGCGCACACCATTTCCTCGTCGAGAGATTGAAAATACTAGTCTGCAATCATTGGGTGGTGGTACTATTCCCAAGCCGATGGATGTTCCGGTGTCGAACCCAGAATTTTCCTTTGGTAAAATTTACTCCGCTGGTGGCCAACCTAACTTGGGTGCTCTTATGGGTATATCTTCGGATTTCTCACTGTTGTCCCCTAATGATAACCGGGAGGTGGAGGCCGAAGATGATGATGAGAAGGTGGTCGAAGAAGAAGATAGTTCTGATGGTGAAGATGGTGAGCTTCGGGCTGCTAAAGAGGCGAAGGATAAGGAGACTGTTGCCGGTACATCTTCGGAAGGTTTTGTTAACGCAGTGATAATGATGAGACCTTTGATTGGTTGAAGAAGAAAGGTATTATGAATGTTCCCCATCCTGCTTCTGTTATCTCAGGCGAGAGAGACTCTGATGCATTTACTCTTCAGCATATGGAGTTGTCATCTCGTGAGAAGGTTAACGAAGTGTGGCAGCGTGGCTTTGGTGCTTCTATTCCGTCAAACCTCTTGGCTACTCCTCCCTCATCTATTTCTGAGATGATGGACATTGCCAATAGACATCAGTATGGTTTTCCATAACAACGTATTCTTGAGGTAATGTGTTGTTCCGGCTATATGATTTCTTTATTAGTGCAGTTTCCCTCAGTAATTTTTATGCCTCTGTTCATTGCAGTTGGAGAACAGCGAATATTGCAATCACACCCTCTATCATTTTTCTAGAGCTAAGGCGCTCAAGTTGGAGGCAAAGCTGCGTCAGAGGGATGATGAACTCCAATTTGCTCAAGAGTCTGTTGAAGCGAAGGATAAGGAGATATTGGAGTTGAAGGAGCAGTTGAAAGGGAAACATCAGGTCAGCGCCGCTGAGGAGGGACTTCGTTAGGAGATAGCTTCTCTTCGTCAAGATCTTGAAAAAGCTTGTGCCGAGGCTTCGTCGGCAGGTTATTCTTCCAGAGATTTGCCCTTTTCCTTTCCTCCTATTTTTGTCTATTTAGTGTTCTTTCTGAGTTAGCCGCCCCTGTCTTCAGTGGGTGGTGCCGAAGAGTTAGTATGACTTCGGAGTGAGAGGACTCGGCAAGCCTCTCGTATTAAGGAGCTGGTCTCGAAAGTAATAGAGGTAAAAAACACGTGGAATTTTCGAGACGATGAATATAACCGGTTATTGGCACATTATCGGAAACAAGGGGAACAGATGGTTGAAATGCGAAATTCAGGTGTCGCTGATCATCGTCAGTTTAGTGGTACTCTGCTATGGACTCGTCAAAATCTTTATGAGGCTCATGACGTCGTTTCTTGGCTAGAAGCCAAGTAATGGATTTACAAGTAGATCTTCATGAAGCCCGCTCGTCTCATGATCCTGAAGTTCGGGATTATATACAGCGACTTGTTCAAGAGCGAGACGATGCTAAGGCAGAGGCATATGCTCTTAGTCAAGCCTTAACTGCTTCTCGTGCCGATGTTGCACGTCTATTTGAATCAGAGAAGGATTTAGAGATTAATATGTATAGACTTACAAAGGGGATCGAGGTGATCAAAACCGAAGTCAACCATCTTTGTCATTTGGATTCAATGAAGTAGGTAGAGTTAGATCAATGCCAATTTGATCTCGAAAACTGTCGTCTCGACTATAAGAAACTTTTCAGCGAATATGATTTTCTTGACGAAGACCGGGATGCAGTAGTAAATGAATTTAAAATAGCTTCGGCTGGTGTTAAAGGTATACATTAGTTTGGTCGTCAGTAGTTGTTTGTTTTCCTTATCTGATAGTTCGTCTTTTCTTTTTAGAGCTCGAGGGACAGCTTTTCCTTGCAAATGAAAATTTTGAAAAGGCTCAATCTGAACCAGTTAAGCAACAAGGGAAAACTAGCTACTTTGAGGGGTTGGCTGGGACTCTGGATGCGACTGTGAAAGAATCTGCAAAGGAGGTGGAGCGCCTGAAGTCATTGTTGACGAAGTCTGAGCTCAATATTGCTGCCATCACCGTTGAAGCTCGTCGCAAGTTATCCTCTGAAGTTAACAATACGTTGGCTCAGATAGAGAAAGGACTTTTGAAGGAAGGCATCGTTAAGAGGTACAAGCATCGTCCTATTCCCGAGCCCCTTGTTACCACATCTGACTCGTCATTTGGCGGAAGCGTCCCTTCGTCTCAAAAGGAAAAGCCTGGCGATCGTACTGAGACAGGACCTTCGGTGGAAAAGTAAATCTTCGTAATGGAATAGAGATTTAATCGTCGGTGATTACGTAGCTTTGGGTTATGTTTTTGTGCATTTCTTGTATTTCTTTCTTATTCTCACCAAACTTGTAATCAACTTCTATGAAATGGATCATCAGTCTTTTTATATGTACAGTTTTGGTTTTCCTGCAGCGTTACTTTATGCATTTTAGTTTACTTGTGAAAACATAAAATAAAAATAGGAGATGAGTGTGTGTATATGAAAAAGCGGGGGTCTAACAACCTCACCCAATATTTAATTTAGGCAATCTGTATGGACAAACTCCAATATAATTCCAAGAGATTCAACTAAACAGTCAGACTCAATCAATGGAAATATATCCAAGAGTTGTATCTCTGTTTCACAATGTAATAAGCAAATCAAACAGATAGAAATCCGCGAGCCTCATTATTATGTGAAACAACTTGAACGGTACCAAAGACCAATTTTCAAGTGTCAATCAATTTATATCAACAACCAAAGTTTGGATTATCTAATTGATTGAACCACGCACAACCTGTTATATTTTCAATTATATAAACAAATATAATACGGAAAAGAAATAACACAGACACCAGAAATTTTGTTAACGAGGAAACCGCAAATGCAGAAAAACCCCGGGACCTAATCCATATTTGAACACCACACTGTATTAAGCCACTGCAGACACTAGCCTACTCCAAGTTAACTTTAGACTGGAATGTAGTTGAGCCCTAACCAATCTCACACTGATCCAAGGTACAGTTGCACTCCTTACGTCTCTGAACCCAGCACGATACTACGCACTTGATTCCCTTAGCTGATCTCACCCACAACTAAGAGTTGCTACGACCCAAAGTCGAAGACTTTAATAAACAAATCTGTATCACACAGAAAAGTCTACAGGAATAGATAAATCTGTCTCCCACTGAAATACCTAGAAGTTTTGTTCCGTCTTTTGATAAATCAAGGTGAACAGGAACCAATTGATACACTAAAATTATATTCCCGAAGAATAGCCTAGTAATATCAATCACCTCACAATAATCTTAATCGTATAGTAGCGAAACAAGATAGTGTGGAATCACAAACGATGAGACGAAGATGTTTGTGACTACTTTTTGTCTTGCCTCTCGGAGATTAAATCTCGAGCAAATCTTAGAGAAGATAGTACTCAATCACGATAAAAAACAGCGAGATCAGAACACGCAACTACAAAGAAAATAGTTGGGTCTGGCTTCACAATCCCAATGAAGTCTTCAAGTCGTTAACCTACAGGGTTTTGGAAAAAACCTAAGGTTAAAGGAGAATCGACTCTAGTCGCAACTAGTATCACACAGGAGGTGTGGGGATTAAATTTCCCAGTTGCTAGAGTTCTCCCTTATATAGTCTTCAAATCAGGGTTTTCAATCAATGTTACCTTGGTAACAAAGCATTCAATATTCACTGTTAGATGAAAACCTGATTAAACTCAAGCTAATATCTTTCAACCATTAGATCGAACTTAGCTTGTTACACACAAATGAAAAGTGACTTCATTTAGATATGAGTAACCGTACCTAAACGTGTATACCTTGTTGGCTCAACAATAGTTAACCGAAGTTAGCCATATGAACACTTTCATATCAACATTATTCGTCTTAACCATAACTAGTTCAAATGACTCAAATAAAACTAGTTCTAGAGTTGTTCAATTGCTTATATTCTCATAGAAGTATACAAGACACAATTGAAGCAAAATCCATTTTGATTCACTCAAATCAATTCATGAACATTATAGCCACGGTTTGCAAAAGATTGCATTCCTTATTATATAAATGTATTAGTTCATGAACAAACCAATTTTAGAACATAACCTACTCAAGAATGCAAACGGGTACACATACCTAAGTAGCCGGACTAAGTTTGGGTTCGTTAGTATGCGAACGGGTACGAATACCTTCCAAACTCTGTTGAAATTTCCGGACGTGAACTTTACGCTGGTAAGCATACGGGTATGCATACTAAGTTCTCGGACTTTCATTAAACCAACAACTACGCATACGAGTATGCATACTGTGGTTCCCCGACTTGGAATAACTTGCAACAGTTAGCATACAAGTACGCATACTGTGCTATATCCAATCATGGTTAATAGTTTTAATCTCCCATTTCAATCATTGAAACATTCTTAGAAGACGAAAATAGCTTTCTCACACAAACTATTAGCTTCAAAGAAATTTTCAAGTGATCGAATGATCAATACGAAACATTCCGAGTCTACATCAAATGACTATCTCACACAAATCATGTAAGATGTTACCAGGAGATTTTCACATGATCATCTTTTGACTTTCGTCAATAATATAAGATGAACTTGGTTAAAGCAAAAGCTTACCAACACATATTCCGAAAAATATGTAAGCGAGTTAAACTCACTCGAAATATCAAATGTGTATAAACGAAGTCTATATAGCTATACGACTTTTGTCTCAAATAGGAGATAGAGTAAATAGACTTTTGAGTGATAAATGAGTTCAAGTCTCCACATACCTTTTGTTGATGAAGTTCCACAAGATCCCCTTAGTAGTTTTTTATCTTCAATTGATGAATGCCGTGAAGTCTAATGCTCAACTACACTTTCTATCCTAATCCGAGACTTAGCTATAGGTAGACTAGAAATCAAGACTTATAGTTTTGGCAACTAAACTTGACAAACAAGCTTAAGATATCAACGCTTGCGGGTTCGACCGAGCAGTACTCTAACAGTATAGAATAATGAAGGTGTGTACCTTCCTTATTATTTTTGAACCTGTCACGCCGTCGGCCAATCCTGGGCCAGAGGACTACCGAACGGTGGGGGTTATGTTATGTCCTAGGATACGTGGTGCATTATTGAATATTTACATACACCCATTCCGCAGAACCAATTCCTTGTGTTATGTTGGGTATCTCTTTCTACTGGAAGCCTCCCCCTGGTCATACACTTATAGACGCTGATAGGAGAGTCCTGAGAGATTGCATGCAAGTGCTTTCCCCAGTTTGAATGTATAGGTAAGGGATCGTAACTAGATGCCCCGGTGTTATGAGACGCCGAAGATTGTGACAAAAAGAGTTCATGTTTGATTGATGTAGCGAGGTCTGCTACTCCTCGGCCAGAGATGGAAACATGTTAAGCGGGTACGCTCCCTTCTTATTCTCGTGTTATTCACGCAGATGCAGAACTACGTTGCTTCATGGATAATATGGCTTAAGGTATCTTGCATTCCATGGGTGCCTTAGGATTTCTCCTTTTAAATTGTGCAGGTAGTACGAACGCTTCCCTGCAACATCGTGTATTACATATGGTCCTCCCCATGTTGGTGCAAAATTTCCCCATTTCTTTTCCCGTTGATATTGCGGTATGGTACGTAGCACATACCGTCCTTCTACAAAGTTTCTAAGCCTAACCTTCTTGTTGTATTCCCTTGCTAGTTTACGCTGGTAATTTTCCATTCTTTGTAACGCAGTTTCTCTTCTTTCCTCCAGATCATCGAGCCTTTCTAACATCATGTCCGTCATAAGGTTCTTCTCCCACGCTTCAGTCTTCGTTGTTGGCATAATTATCTCTGTCGGGATTACTGCTTCTTCCCCGTAGGTAAGTAAGAACGGGGATTCTCCTGTTGCTGACCTTTGTGTGGTTCTGTATGCCCATAGAATGTTATGTTACTGCTCACACCATCGGCTCTTGTGTTCATCCAGCTTTTTCTTGAGGGTAAGAGCGATGGTCTTGTTGGTGGCTTCAGCTTGTCCATTACTCTGGGGGTAGATGGGAGTGGACTTGTTCTTTCTGATTCTGAAGGCGTCGAAGAGCATGTCAATGTTTTTTCCTTATAATTGCTTGCCGTTGTCGGAAACAATTTCTGCGGGTATGCCGAATATGCATATGATATTCTGAAAAATGAATGTGAATACCTCCACGTCTCTGATCCTTGCCAATGCTTTAGCCTCTACCCATTTGCTGAAGTAGTATGTGGCTACTATTAAAAATCGTCGTTTTCCTGTTCCTTTAATTAATGGGCCGACAATATCAACTCCCCATTTTGCAAATGGCCACGGACTTCCTACTGGATTTAGCTCCGTTGTGGGCGCATGGATCCTTTTAGAAAAGCGCTAACATTCTTCGCATCTTCTGCCCATCCTTGCAGCGTCCTGTATCATTTGCGGCCAGCGTCCTGTGCCACTTTGAGCACCCTATGCCTAAACGGGTTCGTGTCTGGTTTTATTCGAAATTCGTGTTTTATGATTTTAGGATCAATCCCTGGCATATTTCCTAGCTTCCATGCAAAAATGTCTGAATAATCTTTGAGTAACTTGATTAACACTTCTTCTCGGTCCTCATCTAGTAGCATCCCGATTTTTATCGTCTTCGGTTCCTATATTTACTTCTTTGGTAGGTTCGACCGATATAAACGTAGGCTTGGGATCTCCTAGGTAAGGAATGTTTTTTAATTTCAATTTGGTTGGTTCTTCGCCATCCTTCGTCCCTGAAGTGCTAGCTTCGGAATTCATGGCTGCGTTGCCCTTTGTCAAGCTTTTTTTGGAGATTTGCTCAAGATATTGATCAATTGCTTTATCTTTAGCTTATGCTTTATTCTTGTCCCTTTGGGATTTTTGTTCTTCTTCTCGTTCAATGTTGAGTTGGTTTTGTTGAGCCTGGCACTCTCATGCAGTGACCTGATCGCCTTTGATTTCCATTTCCCCTTCGGGAGTTGGGAACCTTAGATACTGGTGGTACGTTGCCGCTACCCCCTTGAGTTTATGCACCCATCGCCGTCCAACGATGGCGTTGTAGGGTGATGGTGCATCGACCACGCTGAATCTGGTACTAACTTTCATCGGTCCTGCCTTGACTTCTAGAACGATATCCCCTAGAGGTTTCATGGCCACTCCATTGAATCCGTAGATGGTGTAATGAGAGGACATCAGATGCTCGTCGTTTAGTTTCATTCACTTAAAGGTATCATAGAATAGGACGTTCACTGAACTTCCTCAATCGATCAAGATCTTCTTTATATTCCATCTTGAGACAGGTAATGTGATCACTAATGGATCATTATGATCTTCCATATCTTTTTCTATATCATCAGTGAAAAAGTTCAACGGTACATTCATCCAGTCTTCATGTTCCTCGACTTCCTTCCCGTCGATTTTGTATAACTCACAGTAATACTCAAATTATTTTCTCAATCTCTTGCCAATCTGTCCTGTCAATGATGGACCATTAGGTTCGAAGCAAGAAATGGTACTAATTGTTCGGTCGTTCTCAGGCAAGTTGACCTACTTGCTTCGGTTGTTCCTTTCTTCTAGCTCTGGTTTCTGAACGTACTCTTTAAGTTCTCCGGCATCGATCAGTTTCTGGATCATTATCTTCAAATTCTTGCACTTTTCTGTCTGGTGACCATTGAAGCAATGGTATTCGCAACAATCCCTTGATTTTTCAGATCTTGGTGGTTGCTTTCCCTTTGACCATGGCCATTCGAAGTTAGTCCTTCCCTTGATATCTCGTAGGATACAAACATAACTTGTATTGAGCTTCATATAGACTTGATCTTCAAATTTTTGGTCGTTACGTCAATAGTCTTCTCTTCGACCTCGCTTATCTTTGTTGAAACGTTCAGTAGAGTTCGTCCTCTTTAACCCGCTGGCTTGTTCCACTGTATTTGTCCGATGAGACTTTTGCATCCGTGCTCTGGGATTCTCCCGCTGGATTTCTTCCAACCTAGCGTGCTTTTCGATGATTACTCGGAGATCTCCTTTAGTTGTGGGGTTACTTCCATGAATCTCAACAAGTAATGGGCTCATTCTGTCCAATCCCCACTTGTAGCAGTTGATGCTGACCACTGGGCTAACGTTCCCTATTACTAGACAGATCTTGTGCCACCTATCTGTGTATTCTCTTATTGTTTCTTTGAGTCTGACTTCTAGTGAGAATAACTTGTCCATGATTGCGTTAACAGTCTTGTTGTATATGTAGGTCTCTAAAAATACCTCAGTGAGCCGGCTGTAAGAGTCGATGGAGTTGGGAGGTAGGTTGTCGAACCATGATAGTGTCGATCCCTTCAGACTTGAAGGAAAATATCTGCATAGAACTACGCCATCCCTTTCTCATCGTGCCATTGTTCTGTTATAGTAACGAAGATGGGATGCAGGATCGTTGGAGCCATCATAACATTCAAATGCTGGGATTGGACACTTCGGGAGGATGAGCGCTCTTGCCAGGTGTGCAGTCAGTGGTGTAGTAATGGCTTCTCTCATTACTTCCTAAAATCTTCCTCCTCCTTGCCTTGCTTTCAACTGCTTGATCTATGTCATCATTTTGTTACGAAGATTATTCATTGCAAGGAAATGTTCGTCCCATATTTCCGCTTGTCCTGGTCTTCGGGATTCACTATCAAAGTAATCGGAAACTCCTGGTACATAATCGGGATCGGATTGTCCATTTCTTCCTACGGCACGATGGTTCAACCGTTCGGGATTGTTGAGGTTAGACACGATCATTCTTCAGTCATGGTTCGACTCTGGTGCTTTGGAATTTTCTTTGTCATGTTGGTTTGCCGCCTCTACATCAAGGGAAATTTTATCCTTAAGTTCTTGATTTTCCCTGCAAGTAGTGCCACAACGTATGCATATGCCTTCTGGTTCCTTTTCATCTCCTCTAGTTCTGCAACTAATTGGATGGAGTGGTTTGAACCTTGGTTCGGAGTTCCTCTCGGTGCTAGTCCATCAGCAGTAATGGTATGATCTTCGTCTACATTCTGAATCAAGGGGATCGGTGGATTCGTAGGTAGGATTTGGAGTCCAATTTGCTGAGGTAACATTTAATTTGCTGTCAGCAGTGGCTGGTTCCGTTCATTGGTCAGCGGCATCCCATAAATAGGTTGTTGCACAACAGATTCTGCGACCACTTCTCGATGTTCATTGGCACGTGCCGTAGATGCCGCCTTTGTTGCATCTACCTTAGCTGCTGCGGTCTTGAGTGCCGCCGTCGCTATTGCATTAGCGTCCAATGGTGAGGTACTTTCCGCTGCATCCTGCTTTTTGCTTGCTTCTTTAAGTTTCTCACCCTTTTGTTTGCTACGTGTTATGACCGGTGTTGTCCTTGGCATCTCCTTTAACGCTGCTCTTGTCTTCCCGATGTCTTTCGGTTTATCCATGTTCTGTAGAGGTAGACAATTAACAAGAAAAATGTATCCACGAAGATTTTGTTAGACTCAAGCGCAGCGATAATACAAGAAAAAGAGTTTTCAGTTTAAGAAACCGAAATATAAATAAAGGTATTTTTGGGAAAAAAAATACACAAATCTGAGAAATTTTGTGGGGAAATCCCATGTTTTTTGTGATAAAATATTTAGATCTGAGGGTTTTCCGTGGTTAAGATCTGGATATTCTGTATTAAAACTGTTAGATCCGGAGAACTTTTGGGGTCGAAACTTCCATGTTTTATGATAAACTTTCAGATCTGAGGACTTTTTGTGGTTAAAACTTTTGTGTTTTGTAAGAAACTTTTAGATCTGAGGACCTTTTGTGGTTGAAACTTTTGTATCAGCGTGTTTCAGATCTGAAATATTTTTGATTTGTCATCCAAAGTTCGTACCGAAAAACAGCATGGGATGATAACAAGGGTTTACAGGAAAAGGTAAATCTTTTAGCGGGACAAAAGAGTCCCTGTTTCTAGCGCCAAATTGTGAACACAGAAGCAACGATGATGTCTTCGTGTTCACAATCAATGTTCGCAATGACAATAAAAGCAATATTTGAAATATAAGGATGAATATACAATAAAACTAAGAGGAGAACTCTGAGCGTAAAAGCTCGTCATCGTTCTATTTATACTAAGCTTGAATGTGTGATGACGATCATAAATAAGTGTACCAAACAAGATATGTAAAATAGTAAGTGAAAAATGTAAATGAGACAGCGATTTACGTGGTTCAGCACTTAGGCCTATATCCACGGGATATTGAGGTTTTCACTATGGATTGATCGTGATTACAAAGTTTAGTCAAATGACTCTGATTAAGGAACGAAGGTAAAGTAAAAGGGGTGCAACTCATACCTAATGTTTACACTTTCTCTCTCTACTAATAATTTTCTCCTCAATTGGTCGACCCCCTCTTCAAAGGTTGAGCAGGGTATTTATAGGTTCTTCGTGTGGACCCCCCTTTCTGACATACGTTGTTACTTATTCATCCGTTGACTGCAGTTGTATTTTATGCACATGTGTGTTTGCTTGTAGATGTGTGGATAAATATATGTGTGTGTTTTTAGATCATTCATTGTTGTTAATTTTTAGGTGTTGGGTACGCCATGAGTCCTATTGGATAACGAATTATCATTTATGAGAACAACTCATAATAGCGGATATAATCTCCTATTTGTGCGATATGTGCAAGGATGGATGAGTTCCGGTATTTAAATCAGAGCCACTTTCTACTTGTATGAACTACTTACGATGTAGAAATAAATTCTGCAAGTTTTATGCTTGGAGAAAAGTGTTTTGGTCATATGTGACATTCACGGTTGTTTAGATAGAGGTACACAATTTTCTTGCAGTTTGGAAAGGATTTCAGCAGGTTAGTGGTTGCGAGTTGAACTCTAGTATGTCTTGCACCTTCAAGTAGATGGACAAATTGGCATTGAATTTTCTTAAGTATGGCTGTTATAATTTCCATGATATTTGGATTGGATGTCCATTGTTTTACTGAATTACTTGTAATATTAGTCAATTAATTAATGTAGTGTTTTGGTATCCCTGCATCAGAGGACCTGGTATTTGACTGAGACATACGTCGACAGATGTGGGTTATAGTTACTTTAGATAGCTTCGTAGAAATCCAAATGTTTAAGGATTGCAGACTTTGAAAAAAAGCTATACAGACAAAAAGGACAACCATTACCACTTGAAGTGAGAAATATTAAGGTGTGTCCTATGGAAGGGGTTATGAAGTTCAAGATGAAAATCGTCTCCTAAGGCATATTGGACCTTTTGAGGGATTGTGGCGTATCACCTAGAGATACGATCCAAAAAAAAAAAACGTAGATTAAAGTGACAAGTACTACAAGAATCCACAAGTTAAGCAAGAATATTTATGTAACATGAGAATTTTGTTTGTAACTCGCACCTGCATCTACTTTTTAACAAGAAGGATTCGATTTCATGGGAGAAATTCTCTTCTAGTGGGGCAGACTGTAGTACCCGACGATCCTCTCGACATAGTTATGGGAGTAAATAAGGTAGTACTGGAGTTAATATTCATAAACAACGCGTGGGTACCCCATATCTAATATTAGAGTTTTGTATAGTTTTGTCTTTTGGGTTGATTACACGTTAATATTTTAGGTTTAGGATGTGTTTTAGGTTCAAGACCTAGCCTACTTTCATTTTAGATCGTGGTATAATGGAGAAAAGACGAGAAGGTGAGTTTAATGCAAATACGAAGAAATTTTAAAATTTGAGCCGCTATAGAGATCGGTATGTATCCATGGAGGTGAGTGTTCTTTTTCTCTCCACTTTAATTATGGGATATTATTAAATGGTTGTAGACTGAATTTTGTTTGGCTTCCATCAAGGCTTTGTAGGTGATTGAACTTCAACATAGAAGGATTGATTTTTCTCGGGTTCGAAAGGTTGAGGCCAGTTTTCTTTAGACTCTCTTCATTTGGGCAGATTTATGAATTTACTAGCCACTGAAAAGAACTTAGCGATACTACCTAGGGTTTGTGAAGAAACATGATATCCCAATTTTTTGCTTCAATGTGCGTTTTGTTTATAGATGATGAACTGTGTTATGGTAGGTTTCCTCCTATTTTTATATTCTTTGTGAATTTATCTAAATCTCTGGTTGCACGGTATCTTTATGGATGAAATGTTAACCGTGATTAGAAGTATAGTGTTTCATAATGATGTGTTGTTATGAAACAATCTGCATTAGGGTGAAAGTTTAGATCTAGGAGTAATTTAGACTTATATGATTAATACCTTTTGGTTTATGGTTTTGATGTAAATGGGTATGGGATTCAACTAATATGATTTTAGGTAGCCTATTATAGTAGGAATTGATATGGCTTGATCATCTGTCGATCATGTTAGTATTCATAACGCTTTTAGTATGACAGTGGTCTTACATGCTTTAAAAACCAACGTACTGTCTATCTTTAGACTATTTGACCATGTTGCAGGATATGTTAAAGGGAAAAAAAACATGGAAAGCATTATTAGGTTGGTATCTAGCAATTGCCGTTTTGATTTTTAAAGTAGTCGGGGTGCTCCTTTCTTAAAGGTGATATCTACTGTGTACCATTCTTAAGAGTGATACCTACTGTATCACTAGCTATTACCATTTTTGAAATATATGTATATTAGATAGACTCGAAATGGGTCGAAATGTTAAGATGCCTATATAAAAACTTAGTATGTCTTAAAGAAATACACCAACACTAAATGCTTTATGCACACGGAAGATTTTGGTTTCACCGTAGCAGAGCTTGTCCTTACTATTTTGGAATAGCAGGTTGGACTTCTTTATATCTTCCAAAGGGTCTAGTGTGTTCAAACGGTTACGTTGAGCTGGACTAGTTTTGATAGAAGATATATAGTGGATACAAGGAGTAATGTTATAGTTAGTTATAGTTAGTGGAATTAGTGTATTTGATGTGTGTGAGCGCCATTTGCGAATTCCTGAAAGTGTATGGTTTAGTGTAATTCAGATGTGACATTTTGTGTTGGAAATAGGCTTACTTTTCCTTGGATAATTTGCGATGACCTTGGGGTCGCATAAGATAAGTGTACAAGGTAGTACGAGTCGATGTGAAGTATTACTGGCCTATGGGAACAAGGGACGACGTGAACTCCCGCTTACCCAGTGAATTACTGTATAAGTATGTAGACCAGCCATGTTTGTATGATGAACATTAATATTACGATATGACGCTAAGAAGTAATATAGGGTTGGTGATTGTGGATAGGGGATTAACCATATTTGTTATGGTAGATTTGTTGGAAGGTGAATGGTTACAGAAGAAAATATGTAAGTAAGTAGATTTCATTTTCTTTTGGGGATATGGTTGTTGCATTCTGCTTGTTCCTACAGGATTTAGATGTTGTACTTTGCTTGTTCCTACGATTTAGTTAATTAACCACTACTGGGTTATGTTAAGTGTTTGTGTTTAATTTTGATATGTTTTGTGTTTTGAACTTCTTCTCAAGTAATTTAAATAATTACCGTTGTGCTTAGGTTTAAGCTTTAGTCTACCCTTATTACCGATATTTTTTAATTTTCTTGTTAAATTATAATTTTAACTCTCGTCTTAATGCGGAGCTGTCTATTGAGTACTTGCTCGGAGTTTAACTCATGTTGATAATTTTACAGGTTTAATGGTCGAGAAGGTTGTTATTATTTCTCTGATTTGGGTGGCTTGGAAGCATTTATCTAGCTAAGAGTGGACATTTTTATTCCCTTTTTATTTAGTTTGTTATTTCCCTTCCCAAAACTTTCGATAGAGTGGTTGTGGGGTAAATGGAGACATGGTAGCTCTTGTAAAAATGTGGGTTAGATATTTCTTTGTTGGTTGTCGAAATTTTTCAAACTATTGTCACAACACTTTAAATCGGAGTGTTGTCATACTTATGTGTTAAATACTTTTATACTAGAGTGTTTTTATTTTATTTTTTTGTCCTGTCTTGTTTTATCAATTGCCCATGTCTAGCTAGTTGTCTTTTCTTTAAACGCGATGACTTAAAAAAAATGCGTAAATGTCGGCGGGGCTCATGATAAATGAGGGATGTTACAGTTGGTATCAGAGCTTAGGTTAGAATACCTGTAGGCCTTGGGGAGTTAGTCTAGTACGTTTTGGATGATATACCCGTGGTTCCAAAGTAGGTATAGGATAGATAATTTTATTAATTGTGTTCTGTATTGGGACTTATGTGTGTATGTAGCATGTCAATGTTAATTATCACTTTGTTTTGATATTAATATGGACTGTTGTCTCTGTCTTCTTAATTACCATAATGACTTGATGTTTTTCCGTTGATTAGATATTCATGTTGGTTGGTTACCGTGGGCGTGTAGCTGTGCACTTGGGAGTTAGTTCTATATACACGTGGTTGGATATATTATTAATTGATTTATTGCATGTGGATGCCGGCATCACCAAAGATGGTCTGTGATGATGTGTGTAGTAAAAGAAACAATGAAATTTTAAGGATATCAGAAGTTTCTTGGATAACGTGTACATATAACGTACGGTCAAAAAAATAAGGTGGATGTACATTTAGTGTTGTTGGTATAGGCTTAGTTGGATGTACAACAATCCAGTAGTTGGTCATTACTTAATTTAAGTAAATGGATCCTCTAGAAGTTGTATGTCAACTATGGTTGCAATGTTTAGGTGTACATTTGTACCATGCATTTTGGTGGATAATTGGCTTTGTGTAGGCTGGTGGTGTAGCGTTTGTCGCGCACAAGACTCCGTGGTGTAGCGTTTGTCGCGCACAATTTACTGGCATGTGTAGCATTTATTGCGCACAAGGTTCTGGTGGTGTAACGTTAGTCGTGCACAATTTACTGGCATGTGTTGCGTTTATCGCGCACAAAATGCTGGTGGTGTAGCGTATGTCGCGCACAATTTACATTGTGTTTATAAAGCACAAGACACTGGTTGTGTAGCGTATGTCGCGCACACATTACTGCAGAACGTGTAGCGTATGTCGGGCACACATTACTTAAGGTTATGTAACGTATGTCAGCATTAAAGTTTGTAGAATAGTGGTATATATATTTCATTAATGGAATGCGCCAAATCCGAAATATGTGATGTGTTCCGGTAAATGCTAGGCGATGTATGTGTGTATAAATGTAGTTTTTTTTTTTTTAGGAAGGTAAATTGATTTGAATTTTTTTATTAAAGTGTGTATTGTATTGGTATAGTTTACTTGTACCGGTTAACTGCTCTATTTCTAGGCAAGTATTGGGCACACAATAATATGTATTCTTCTTTCATTTGTCATGGAAAATGTATCTTCGTTATGTTTGTGGGTGAGTATCTCTTAAAATTATCATTTGTCGAAATTCTTTCATGTATTGAAGTGTATGTTCCCTAATCTGCTTAATCAATATGTACATAGTTGAGTTCATTTACGTTGAAGTTGTTACTTAGTTAAGAATTCTGTAGTGGATGGTCAGACCGGTAGCACTGGTTAGTGAGTGTGCAGTTATGATTGGTGATTTGAGATATATATAGACAATTATTATGACATTATATTGTGAATGGATTCGGTACCTTCATATTCTGTTTGTAATTGGATTATTATGCCACTAATACAATCTCGGTTTTAAAGGATTTCCTTAACCGAATTGAGTCTTAGATGAAAGACCTCTAGAAACTACCAAGTGGGCATGTGGATTTTGTTGAATTACTTCTACTAAACTAATAGATGATACGCCATGTGAGACCATAAGAGCTATGTGGTAGTGGTCATTAGGTGTATCTATAAATTGATGTTGGCATGGTGATTTTGATGTCATCAGAGATTTAGAAGTTAGGACTTTAGTTGAAACTATTTAATTTGTGGTAGGAATAAGGAATTAACAATATATTTAATTTTCTGAAGTGGACTAAATTAGAAGTAAGAAAAGGGTTTCTTTGTTTAGTCTTCCTTATTCATCCGTTGACTGCAGTTGTATTTTATGCACATGTGTGTTTGCTTATAGATGTGTGGATAAATATATATGTGTGTTTTTAGATCATTCATTGTTGTTAAGTTTGAGGTGTTGGGTACGCCATGAGTCCTATTGGATAACGAATTATCATTTATGAGAACAACTCATAATAGCGGATATAATCTCCTATTTGTGCGATATGTGCAAGGATGGATGAGTTCCGGTATTTAAATCAGAGCCACTTTCTACTTGTATGAACTACTTACGATGTAGAAATAAATTCTGCAAGTTTTATGTTTGGAGAATAGTGTTTTGGTCATATGTGACATTCACGATTGTTTAGATAGAGGTACACAATTTTCTTGCAGTTTGGAAAGGATTTCAGCAGGTTAGTGGTTGCGAGTTGAACTCTAGTATGTCTTGCACCTTCAAGTAGATGGGCAAATTGGCATTGAATTTTCTTAAGTATAGCTGTTATAATTTCCATGATATTTGGAATGGATGTCCATTGTTTTACTGGATTACTTGTAATATTAGTCAATTAATTAATATAGTGTTTTGGTATCCCTGCATCAGAGGACCTGGTATTTGACTGAGACATACGTCGACAGATGTGGGTTATAGTTACTTTAGATAGCTTCGTAGAAATCCAAATGGTTAAAGATTGCAGACTTTGAAAAAAAGCTATACAGACAAAAAGGACAACCATTACCACTTGAAGTGAGAAATATTAAGGTGTGTCCTATGGAAGGGGTTATGAGGTTCAAGATGAAAATCGTCTCCTAAGGCATATTGGACCTTTTGAGGGATTGTGGCGTATCACCTAGAGATACGATCAAAAAAAAAACGTAGATTAAAGTGACAAGTACTACAAGAATCCACAAGATAAGCAAGAAGATTTTTGGAACATGAGAATTTTGTTTGTAATTCGCACCTGCATCTACTTTTTAACAAGAAGGATTCGATTTCATGGGAGAAATCCTCTTCTAGTGGGGCAGACTGTAGTACCCGACGATCCTCTCGACATAGTTATGGGAGTAAATAAGGTAGTACTGGAGTTAATATTCATAAACAACGCGTGGGTAACCCATATCTAATATTAGAGTTTTGTATAGTTTTGTCTTTTGGGTTGATTAAGCGTTAATATTTTAGGTTTAGGATGTGTTTTAGATGTGTTTTAGGTTCAAGACCTAGCCTACTTTCATTTTAGATCGTGGTATAATGGAGAAAAGACGAGAAGGTGAGTTTAATGCAAATACGGAGAAATTTTAAAATTTGAGCCGCTATAGAGATCGGTATGTATCCATGGAGGTGAGTGTTCTTTTTCTCTCCACTTTAATTATGGGATATTATTAAATGGTTGTAGACTGAATTTTGTTTGGCTTCCATCAAGGCTTTGTAGGTGATTGAACTTCAACTTAGAAGGATTGATTTTTCTCAGGTTCGAAAGGTTGAGGCCAGTTTTCTTTATACTCTCTTCATTTGGACAAATTTATGAATTTACTAACCACTGAAAAGAACTTAGCGATACTACCTAGGGTTTGTGAAGAAACATGATATCCCAATTTTTTGCTTCAATGTGCGTTTTGTTTATAGATGATGAACTGTGTTATGGTAGGTTTCCTCCTATTTTTATATTCTTTGTGAATTTATCTAAATCTCTGGTTGCACGGTATCTTGATGGATGAAATGTTAACCGTGATTAGAAGTATAGTCTTTCATATTGATGTGTTGTTATGAAACAATCTGCATTAGGGTGAAAGTTTAGATCTAGGATAAATTTAGACTTATATGATTAATACCTTTTGGTTGCTGGTTTTGATGTAAATGGGTATGGGATTCAACTAATATTATTTTAGGTAGCCTGTTAGAGTAGAAATTGATATGGCTTGATCATTTGTCGATCATGTTACTATTCATATCGCTTTTAGTATGACAGTGGTCTTACATGCTTTAAAAACCAACATACTGTCTATATTTAGACTATTTGACCATGTTGCAGGATATGTTAAAGGAAAAAAAAACATGGAAAGCATTATTAGGTTGGTATCTTGCAATTGCCGTTTTGATTTTTAAAGTAGTCGGGGTGCTACTTTCTTAAAGGTGATATCTACTGTGTACCATTCTTAAGAGTGATACCTATTGTATCACTAGCTATTACCATTTTTGAAATATATGTATATTAGATAGACTCGAAATGGGTCGAAATGTTAAGATGCCTATATAAAAACTTAGTATGTCTTAAAGAAATACACCAACACTAAATGCTTTATGCACATGGAAGATTTTGGTTTCACCGTAGCAGAGCTTGTCCTTACTATTTTTGACTAGCATGTGGGACTTCTCTCTATCTTCCAAAGGGTCTAGTGTGTCCAAACGGTTACGTTGAGCTGGACTAGTTTTGATAGAAGATATAAAGTGGATACAAGGAGTAATGTTATAGTTCGTTATAGTTAGTGGAATTAGTGTATTTGATGTGTGTGAGCGCCATTTGCGAATTCCTGAAAGTGTATGGTTTAGTGTAATTCAGATGTGACATTTTTTGTTGGAAATAGGCTTACTTTTCCTTGGATAATTTGCGATGACCTTGGGGTCGCATAAGATAAGTGTACAAGGTAGTACGAGTCGATGTGAAGCATTACTGGCCTATGGGAACAAGGGATGACGTGAACTCCCGCTTACCCAGTGAACTACTGTATAAGTATGTGGACCAGCCATGTTTTTATGATGTACACTAATATTACGATATGACGCTAAGAAGTAATATAGGGTTGGTGATTGTGGATAGGGGATTAACCATATTTGTTATGGTAGATTTGTTGGAAGGTGAATGGTTACAGAAGAAAATCTGTAAGTAAGTAGATTTCATTTTCTTTTTGGGATACGGCTGTTGCATTCTGCTTGTTCCTACAGGATTTGGATGTTGTACTTTGCTTGTTCCTACGATTTAGTTAATTAACCACTGCTGGGTTATGTTAAGTGTGTGTGTTTAATTTTGATATGTTTGTGTTTTGAACTTCTTCTCAAGTAATTTAAGTAATTACCGTTGTGCTTAGGTTTAGGCTTTAGTCTACCCTTATTACCGATATTTTTTAATTTTCTTGTTAAATTATATTTGTAACTCTCGTCTTAATGCGGAGCTGTCTACTGAGAACTTGCTCGGAGTTTAACTCCTGTTGATAATTTTATAGGTTTAATGGTCGAGAAGGGTGTTATTATTTCTCTGATGTGGGTGGCTTGGCAGCATTTATCTAGCGAAGAGTGGACATTTTTATTCCCTTTTTATTTAGTTTGTTATTTTCCCTATCAAAACTTTTGATAGAGTGGTTGTGGGGTTAATGGAGACATAGTAGCTCTTGTAAAAATGTGGGCTAGATATTTCTTTGTTGGTCGTCGAAAATTTTCAAACTATTGTCACTACACTTTAAATCGGAGTGTTGTCATACTTTTGTGTTAAATACTTTTATACTAGAGTGTTTTTATTTTATTTTATTCCTGTCTTGTTTTATCAATTGCCCATGTCTAGCTAGTTGTCTTTTCTTTAAACGCGACGACTTAAAAAAAAAATTGTTTTATCAATTGCCCATGTCTAGCTAGTTGTCTTTTCTTTAAACGCGACGACTTAAAAAAAAAATTGTGTAAATGTCGGCGGGGCTCATGTATAAATGAGGATGTTACACCCGTTCCCTAAAGTTTCATGCGTTCCAGGAGGTCCCAAGTTCGAGCCCCCTAATGGCGTAATATTGCAAAAATTAATATGGAAGGTAGAGTTAGTTTCCCCCTTGTGACACAATCTCAGCCCCATCCGCTTCGGCTCCCTTGGCTAGGTTACCCATGAGGCTCGCTGATAGGATAACACAGTAACCTGTTCAATTAATGTAGTAATACGTAGTTGGAACTTAGCTTGTTATGCTTCCAACTAGTTAATGTAACACTATTTATCTAATAATAATAAAATTTAAAAACTATCATTGTGATCCAAAATATATCACGTGATTTGAACATCGGACTGTCTGAGATGATATAATTTAGCCGTCTTCGGGTTCTAATTCTATCCTAAACGTTCCTTTTCCGACCTATCTATGTTCCACACTCCCCCGTCTCCAAGTTCACTCAAGGAACAAAAAATGGGACACGCTATAATCCCAAACATCGTGCCCGTTGGTATACATCCGGTAATCAAATATCCACGTCATCATCATCCGATGATTTTGGGGTCTTGGGCGAAAACCAGTGATGTGGAATAAATGTAACCAAACTTGTTAAACTCCTCCAGTTCCCCAGTTGAACTCAAAACCTCGTTCCTCACTTCCACTCTCACCGCAGAAAGAAATGTCGAGGCTTGTTTCTACGTCTCATTTGAGTTCTCTAAATCGTCATAGGAATTTCTCCGTATTTTTATCATCAAAATCATTGCTAATTCCAATCCAATACACTAATACTAACTCTTTATTAACTAACAACCCTTCTTCTTCACTCAAAACTTCATTCTCAAACCCTAGGATTTTTCATTTCTCTTTTCCCAATTCAAGTCATAGAAAGGATTTACTAGTTCGTGCATTTGAATCATCATCATCATCTTCTGAGACTACAAACCAGAAAGTACCGAAAGAGGAGGAGGATGGAAAACAAGAGGAAGAAGAAAAGAAAACAAGTGAAATTGAGAATGGAAGTGTTAAAGGAAAGAATGATGATGAGTATCCAAGTGGTGAATTTGAGTTCAAGGAAATTACTGGGTGGAACAGTTTTGTTGTTAAGTGCCGTATGCTAATTGCGTACCCTTGGCAGCGCGTTCGTAAAGGAAGTGTTTTGTCGATGAAATTACGAGGCCAGGTTTGATTTTTGCTCATTATAAATGTTTATATTGGTTGTTTAGAGTTAATGTATAACTGTTTAGAGCAATGCCAACTGTTAACTTACAATTGTTGAGCCAATTCAGACACTACCATTAGATAAAATTGTTTTGCAATGTTAAATTTGAGCCAAACAATGAACTCTAAAGCAATGTTTTTGTATGATCTAATTTTTGCTCGGTACCTTAAGAAAGGATGTAAAGCTGAATTGTAGTGTGATTACACTATAACACTTAGACTTTAGAAAAGCAGCATATAGCTTATGAAGACCGAAATGTTGGGGAGCTAGTATATTTTACAGCTATAGAATGAATAGAAGACTTGTTGATTATGAAGTTTGTTTTGGAATAATGTAAAGTTATAATTTTAGTTTGTGTTTGTTTTTTTATAGATATCTGAACAACTGAAAAGCCGTTTCTCTTCGGGGCTATCTCTACCTCAAATTTGTGAAAACTTTACAAAAGCAGCATATGATCCTCGTATATCTGGAATTTACCTTCAGATAGAACCCTTGAACTGTGGGTGGGGAAAGGTTGAGGAGATACGTAGGCATATAATAAATTTTAAGAAGTCAGGTAACTAATTAGGTTCTAAGTTTCTATGGATTCTCCTGGTCTAGGAAAACCTTTAATAGTTATTAATAATGGCGTTGTTTACATAGGTAAATTCATTGCCGCATATGTTCCAATTTGTCAAGAAAAGGAGTACTACCTTGCCTCTGCTTGTGGAGAGATGTACTGCCCTCCCAGTGCTTATTTTGCTTTGTATGGTTTGACAGTTCAATCCTCCTTCCTTGGAGGTAAGTTGATTTTTATGTGTGTTTCAAAGTTTTGATATAAAGTCAGTAGGCAGAGCTTTTACTCATGTTGCTGCATGTCTTTCTAATTAAATGGTTAAAAGGGGATGCATGCCCTGTAGTTTGCAACTAGGTGAATAAGGTATTTGTTTTTGTAATTAAAAAATGCTGTTGGACTTTTTGCTCGTTGTCTCATCGTTCTCAAACATGGCACATCTCCATCTCACCGAGTTTTGCAGGTATTTTTGAGAAAGTTGGGATTGAACCTCAAGTGGAGAGAATTGGTAAATATAAAAGTGCTGGGGATCAACTCACACGCAAAAGTATGTCAGAAGCAAATTGTGAGATGTTGACTGCACTGCTGGATAACATTTATGGAAATTGGTTGGATAAAGTTTCCTCCACTCTAGGTACTTTTGACCAAGTGGCCCTGCATTGTAATGTTTTGGCTAATTTATTGAGCATCAAGATATGTATGTGTTCCCGACTTTACCTTTACCAGGGAAGAAAAGAGAAGAAATTCAGAGCTTCGTTGATGAAGGGGTTTTCCAAGTAGAACGGTTGAAAGAAGAAGGTTGGATAACAAATATACGTTATGATGACGAGGTAAGAATTCTGATAAGATTGTGCTGTTGTAGTGTAGAAGCATTACTCATGCATCAATTCTTCATAAACGCAACATCAACATGTTGTGTGATCCTGAGCGTACTTTTCGGGGTGGGGCTGTATATATTTTTTTGTTTTGTTTTGTGTAGAATAACTATGTTTGTGCGAGTAATATGTTTTCTGATCTGTCATATAACCTAAGCTAACTGCCATTCAATATTATATTGCTCGTGCAGGTTGTTGATATGCTAAAAGAGAGACTGGGGCAAGAGAAGGATGAAAAATTACGAATGGTTGACTATAAGTATTTTTCTTTTCCCATCACAGTTCCCTTTTCTTTGATTATTATTGCAATACATGTGTTCACCTGAACCTGAGATGTCAGCCTCAGAGAAGGAACTTTACTAGAATACCTGAAAATGAATGTCCCAGTGGAACTCTCAAAGTTCTTGTGAGAACTTGATAAACTGTTTGCTACTTTACCACACACTATCCTTGCTAAAGTGTTTATGTTCTATTCAAATTATGCAAAATTGACTCATAATAGAATTCTGACAAGTTTCGGATTTATTCTTTCGTCTCTTTTCTCGGTAAGGAACTGAACGTTAGTGGTGTTTTAAACATATTTTGTCATGCTAACTGCAGGAAATATTCTAGGGTAAAGAATTGGACCCTGGGACTGACCGGAGGTAAAGATCAGATTGCGGTAATCAGAGCCTCTGGAAGCATTAGCCGTGTTAAAGGTTCACTTAGCATATCTAGCTCGGGTATTGTAGGCGAGCAATTTATTGAGAAGATTCGTAAAGTAAGAGGTAGTTAACTTCTCTCTCTTTTGTTCATCCTATAGTGTAAAGGTACCGTGTCATGGTGTATCAGTAACCATCCTTGCTATTTATTTCTATTTTGTAGTTTACACGCAAAATTGATTTTTTCTTATCGCTCTATGCTCTGTAGATATGCCTGATATATATAATACATTGAAGGTTTATGCATGCAGAGTGGATCTTCCATAAGAACAGATATTCCTCTTTATAAGTTTAGTTTCTCTTTTCAGAGTCAAAAAGATATAAAGCAGTTGTCATTCGTATTGACAGTCCTGGAGGTGATGCTCTTGCTTCTGATTTGTAAGTGCTAGTGTAAAGCGTTACACCATATTAGTAGTTGTAAGATCTTATGATATTTAATCTATGCAAATGATCTCTCTCAGATGTAGTTTGTGAAGAAAGAACGGAGCTTGTTTCTCACTTTCTCTTTTGCATGAACAATAATATCTTCATAAGATTATATTTCTAATATCTATACCTTAATTTTATTATTTGATATAGTTATCATTTGAATTGTCTAATCTTTGATGTTTCGAATAGAATGTGGAGGGAGATCAAGCTTCTTGCGGCAACTAAACCTGTCGTTGCATCAATGTCTGATGTAGCGGCAAGTGGAGGGTACTACATGGCAATGGCAGCAGGGTGTATTGTTGCGGAGGATCTTACTTTGACAGGCTCAATTGGTGTTGTTACAGGTGATATTGTACTCTGTTAGCTAACATAAGAGTGTTGATGGACGAGAAAACTAGTGGGGAGGTTAATGCTCTGCTCTTTCATTATAATAGGAAAGTTTAATTTGGGGAAGTTATATGAAAAGATTGGATTCAACAAGGAGATTATATCACGGGGAAAATTTGCCGAGGTCACTGCTGCCGAGCAACGTCCTTTCAGGTCAGAAACTTAACTGTAGAGGCCACTTTACCTACATATGCACGGTTTACATGGTGTTGCATGTTCTGCCCAACACATGCTCCCTCTTAAAATCCTAAAATAATAGTTTGTTTGTTTTTTCCCTGTAATGATATATAAACTATAACTTGCAGGCCAGATGAAGCAGAACTCTTTGCGAAGTCTGCAAAAAATGCGTACACGATGTTCCGTGACAAAGCAGCCTTTTCAAGATCAATGCCTGTAAGCTATAGTTATGAATCTTAGAATTTCAATAGCCATCCTAGCATAATGCTTAACAATAAATATAATTACCTACATCAACAGGCAGAGAAAATGGAGCAATATGCTCAAGGTAGGGTATGGACTGGTAACGACGCCGCTTCTCGGGGTTTGGTTGATGTTTTAGGTGGATTTTCTCGAGCTGTTGCTATTGCTAAACAAAAAGCTGGTATTTCGCAAGACAAACAGGTAGATTGTTGCAAAATTTGCTCCTGCTTGATTAGTCTGTCTTTGCATCAATTTCTGTTTAATATATCTAGATGACATCAGGTTACTCTAGTGGAGATGTCAAGACCCTCGCCTACATTGCCGGAGCTCTTAAGCGGCACGGCAGCATCTATGGTTGGATTAGAGAGGACAATGATGGGAGTATTTCAAAACTTAACACCCACAGATGGAGTTCAAGCCAGAATGGATGGGATTATGTTTGAGAAATTAGAGGGAGCTTCTAATGACAACCCAATCTTTACTTTAATTAAAGATTACTTAAATTCCATTTAGATTCCAATCTTCTGGTCGAGGGGCATTGAGATCTTCCAATTCCAGAATTATCAAGATCAAATGACAGAGAGAATCTATACTGCATTATCAGGTTAAAGAAGAAGTACGATTTTGAATGTTATGTTCCTCAGAAGTCCTTTGCTCGACAAAAGGAGGAAATAATCCATTTATGTAAATGAATTCTCAGAATACTGGTGTATACACATTCTGCTCAAAAAAGCTAATAGAAATGAAATGTTACTATCCATTTTTGGCAAGTGTCAAGTACCTTCATTAATATCTCACTGTCTCGTCACTGAAATACTCAGAAATGAAAAACCATTATAAAATTTGTTCAGGCTCTAGTTCTTGTGCTAGTACTAGAAACTAGTGATATACAGTAGAATATATGATTAATAGTGACGAGACATTGTATTCCAGGATTTGGAAGGCAATTGAGATTATCAACCCTCTAACTATTCAGAGAGAACTGGATGTTATATATGAGTAGTGAACCAACGATAGCATAAAGTAAACTCCATGCAGTTCATATTAACTCTTTGCCAATACATAATATAACATTGTTGCAATACAAGAAAGGTTATAGTTACAATTTTAGCTATTTCTCTATTTCAGTCATTCCTTGTCTTGGTAGCTGATGAGCTAATTGCCATAGAGTGTCTCTGGGTTAAACCACTAGAAGAATATTTTCCTACTCAACAAAAAAACCATTTATTTAATCCTCGTGGAGATCTACTACTAATTGTTGTTTTAATCCAGCTGCTGCAACAAAACAATATCTCAAATTAGGAAAAAAAACACAAAACAACATCTCAAATTTTAGAAAAAAAACTGAAAGACCTGAAATGATATGGTGAAAATCAAAAGGTGAATTGAATTACCTTGTTTCATTACATACTGTTTCACATCTTTTCTCTCTTGTTGTGTTTTTTCAAGATACTTCCTTGGCATGGTACACAAAAGCAGCAGAACAAAGAACAGAAGCAATGAATCCAAAGATTCCTAAACCAATCATTAAAGAAATCCCAGCCACCATCACATCTAG
Source organism: Papaver atlanticum (assembly GCA_023531105.1). Classification (NCBI taxonomy): domain Eukaryota; kingdom Viridiplantae; phylum Streptophyta; class Magnoliopsida; order Ranunculales; family Papaveraceae; genus Papaver; species Papaver atlanticum. Next base: position 438,304 of record JAJJMB010002020.1, read on the forward strand.
AAAGCTCTGTCCAGTTAGCATCATCAACATTGTCATTCTTCTTTGTATCTTAATTTCCACAATCTCAAACTACCTCTCTCTTTTTTGTGATAGTCGATCTTGCAATGCCTCTATTTATAGATGAATTTGGTTAGGATGCTTCTGTCAAATGTTGTTTCCCCAAAAAAGGGAAAAAAAACAGATGTCTTGGGAAGCTGATTATATCGTGTCTGATTCTCTCACACCCAAGACCCTACTCTTGTCAGTTGTGTCATGCCTCCTCCACTAATCGAGAAATTTTCTTATCTTCCTGTTTTGGGTCTGGGTCTAGGCTTGATTCTGGGCCTCGGCCTGTAAAGGACGAATAGTTGGTCCAACCCTACCTCTTGGTTTGTGCAATAGGAGAATTACTAGGGCTTAACCCGTGCTATAACGGCACGGGCATAGTTTTTATTTGGTCATAAATTTTTTGACGTATGGATATTAAATATAATATTTATTAATTATTAAGTTTACTCTTTTTATCATTACAAAAATAAAACAAACACCGATAGATATTTCTATTTTTTACTACGCAAATCTTTTCTCATGTACTCATATATGATTCATTTTTAGCATTTTCCACCTTGACGTTTTCCCAAACTATGCCTCTCCTTTCCCGACTTTTATCCTCACCATCCATAGAATTACATCGGTATTAATTTTCGCATTTTTTTCTTAAAAAAAAAAAGAACCGTTATTTGAAAAGGTATTTCCCTTCTGCATATCCCTTATTTTAGTGACCATGTGCAACCAAAATATTAAACTATGTAGGATTTGACAAAATTACAGCACCTGAACTCATACGTCTCGAGAATAATTATGTAGATATTAACAGTGTTCGGATCCTTGTTGATTTTGTCCCCTTTAAGAATAGTCTGAAAAGAGTAAAACTCAAAATTGACTCAACAATACATATACTATTGTATGTCTTAATATTTCAATAACATAATTTTTTTTGCTCAGTCAAAATTGTATTTATTAACTATTATCAGAACAAAATGAGAACAAAAAAGCCAAAGGCTTTTATCAGCACAAAATAGAAACAAATAAGCCAAATGCTTTTACATAAAGATGGAAAACAAAATCAATAAAATCTATAGTAAGGCTGTGAGGTTGATTCTAAGCTGAAAGTATCACTCTCTGTGTAGATTTTGACAACACCTGCACCCATATTACTCCCCTGTTTTGCTACTTTATCAGCTGTAAAATTTATCTACCTATAACCATGTTCAAAATCATAGTCCATTAAAGTAGCACAAACTTTGTTCCATCTTGAGATAATAAACCAAGGAAGGTTATTACTTTTGAAGGCTAAAATGGCAGCTTGTGAATCTGATCTGAAGCATATCTCCAAATGATTATTCTGTACAGCCCACTCACCTGCACAAACTATTGCCATTATTTCAGCAAAGAAATTTGTTGCAACACCAACTCCACCTGCTACAGCAATTAAGAATCTCCCTTCACAATTTCTTACAACAAATCCATATCCTGCCATTCCAGGATTCCCTTTAGAAGCTCCATCACAGCAAATAAGAATTCTTGGAGCAGTTGGTAAAGTGAAGAAGATTTCCATTATTCTGACATTATAAGTCTTCCTGTATTTGATACCAAAAAAGCTCAGAATCTGAAGATCATAATCTTCATTTTTCATTGATCCTTTCAACCTTATTTCACATTCCCCTGTTAAAAAGATAATCTTCTTTTTATCAGTTCAAAACTCTCCACCTCTTCATCAAAAACAATGTTATTTCTCAAGAACCATATTTCTCTCAGAATTAAGAAAGCAGCCACTAGCCATAATTCTTTTATCACGGAACTTTTGTGATTTGCCATCCCCAGAATGTCTTGGAAGGAACTTGGATTTTTGAATTTGAAAACTGTACCTATCCAGAGCCAAAGTCTATTACTGAGATCACAGCTCCACAAAATGTGATCCAAAGTTTCTTCAGTTCTTTTACACATATAACATCAAGAAGCCAAATGTCTTCCCCTTTTCTTCAATTTATCATCAGTTGCACACAATCCTCTAGCAATTTTCCAAACATTGTTGGCCACTGTAGGATGAACACAAGCATTCCATATTGTTTTAAACTCATTCTTAACAGGGTAGATATCTCTGATACACTGAACTGCAGATGCTACAGTAAATTTACCTGTAGCTGTACCACTCCAAATCATTCTATCTTTTAAACCATCTATTACTGGTAATTCAAGTGGATCAAAAAAATCAAGCAACTCAGTAGGAATATTCCATTCAACATTGACAAGAAGAGAACTAACCTTCAAGTTTTTATGTAAGTGAATATATTCATTCTCAGGAAAGAGGATATTCAGTGCTTTGTCCTTCACCCAGTTATCTTCTCATACTGATATATCATTCCCATCACCCACAATCCATCTTGTGTTGTTCTTAACATCAGTCATAACAGATTTTAGACCAGGCCAAATGGAGGAAAGTTTGTAGTAAGAAATCCAAGTACCATCTTTAGACTTGAATTTGGTTTGAAAAAACTTGGACCATCCTCACCTTGTTGAATCTTCCATAGTAGTTTCATTAGTAGAGCTCTATTGATAACTTCTAATCTTCTAATGCCAAGTCCTCCTTCCTCTAAAGGAGAACAAACTTTTTCCCATTTTATAGTAACAACTTTCCTTACAGATGCATCTCCTGACCAAAGAAAAATTCTGATTATTTTTTCGCATTCTCTAAGTACACTCTTAGGCCACTTGTAGATTGACATATTGTATACATGGATACTACATAATAAAGTTTTAACCAAAATTAGCCTTTCTTGAAATGCTAACATCTTTCCCTTCCACCCAGCAAGATTATTTTGTATCAGTTCAACCACATTCCACACATGACATGACTTTACTCTTCCAGGAAAAAGCATTACAACCAAATATTTGTCAGGGAAGTTTGCTAATTACATCTGAACTTCCTCAGCAATTGCTTCCTTTCTAACTTGAGAAGTTCCTCCAACAAAACACCTTCTTTTAGTTACACTTATCACTTGTCCATAGGATTGTTGATATTCCATAAGAGTCTTCATTAATCTTCTAAGATTTCTCTTATCACCATTGCAAAATAAAAATAAGTCATCTGCAAAAAATATATGGGTTGGACAAATACCACTTCTATTTACCATTGGTATCAGTTTCTGTCTCTCCACCATCTTATTTAATGCCCTGTTTAGAACATCCTCAACTATAATGAAAAGAATTGGTGACAATGGGTCACCTTGTCTCAACCCTCTACTAACTGAGAAATAGCCTTCTGGTCCACCATTCACCAAGACTGAAATTTTTGCAGAAGAAAATATTAACTTTAACCAACTTATACATTTTTCAGAGAAGCCAATTCTTTTCATCACTGCAAACAAGAATTCCCAGCTTAGTGAATCATAAGCTTGTGTTATGTCAATCTTTAATGCTACATTACCACCTCTTCTTGTTGTGTTTAATTCATTCACCATCTCTGAATCCAAGACAATTTGTTCTTGTATAGTTTTACCCTTGATAAAATCTCCCTGCCGTGGAGTTATAATCTTGCATAATAAGCTGCTAATTCTCATTGTCAGAATCTTAGTAAAAAAATTGAAGAAGAAATTAGCTTGACTAATAGGTCCAAACTGATTTGGTTTCTTTGCACTCTGAACTTTAGGAAGGAGAACTAAAAAAATTGAATTAAGACCATTTGGTATGTATCCCCTTCTCCAACAATATTTGATAGCCAAGACCACATCAGTACCAATTATTCCCTAGCATTTCCTATAAAACCAACCTCCAAACCCATCAGGGCCAGGAGAACTATTAGGATCCAAATCATAAACAGCAGCCTTGATCTCAGATGCACAAGGAATATTATCTATAAAGCACCTATCACCAGCATTTAAAATTTCAGGAATAGTGTGTAATAAATCATCTGAAAGTTACACCTCATTGAATTTGAATTTTGACTCAAAATGCTTTACCAGAACTGCTGCATTTTCTTGTTGAGAGGCCACCATATTCCCATATTCATTTTCAATTTCAGAGATAGAGTTATGAGCTTGTCTTATCTTCATATTGGTGTGGAAGAATCTTGTGTTGGAGGCACCTTCCTTCAACCACTTTACTCTGGATTTTTGGTGCAAAATTGCTCTTAACTGACTTGTCATTAAATCCTGAATTCCTCTTGCTGTAACTAATTCATTTAATAATTGAATGTTCTCAGGATTGTTATCAGAATTTATAGTGGCTTGCAAAACATTCTCATCAGCTTGCAACACTTTTGCATTCAAATCTCCAAAAATTTCCCAATTCCATTTCTTCTAAATAGTCTTCAAGGTCTTCAGTTTAGACATATAAACAAAAATTGGTGTACCTTGTACTTCTCTTTTCCAAGCTTCTTCAACCACTTGCAGAAAATTGTCATGAGATGACCAGGCTTTCAAAGCTCTAAAAGGAACATTATGAGGTTTTGGAATTGCTTTATTAGCTCCACACATGGGGACTATGGTCAGATACACCTCTAGCTCCCACATTATATTCCCGGTGAGGATATATATCCAACCATTTAGAGTTGTAAAAAGCTCTGTCTAAGTTACATAAAATTCTTTTCAAACCAGCTCTGTTATTGCACCAGGAGAACTCCATACCAGTTTTTGGTGCACTTATTAAACCACATGAACTGACACAATGATTAAAGTCCATCATAGCTTCTCTTAATGGATGTCTACCTCCTTTTTTTCATTCATAGATAAGACTGCATTAAAATCTCCAATCAACATCCAAGGAAGATTATAAGTATTTATCATCTCCAATTCCTTCCACAGATATTTCCTATCCAAAGTAAGATTAGCACCATGAATTCCAGTAAATAGAACACCTTCAAAATTCACAGTTATAGCTTGCTGAGTAATGGAAATAACTTGTGGATCAGATAAGGCAGAATTCCAACATAACCAGATATTACCTTTCTTTGCTTCACTACTATTATGAATTCTACAATTTTTCATGCCCACCAACCTTAACATCTTAGCATACTTTTAAGTAACTCTCACTTTTGGTTCAACAAACCAAAGAAGGACAAAAAAAAAATTAACTATACTTTATAACTTGTATTTGGCTTTATTTCTCTTTAAGCCTCTTATATTCCAAAATATCACTCTCATTTAGAAGGAGGTTTCGGGATAAAAGGACTTTTCCTCCCATTGTCATTTTTACTAACATTTTTTGCAACTTGCTTTCTTGTAATAACTTTTGGTAAATCTACTTTTTTAGGAACCTCCAATATAACTTCTTTCACAGCTGGGATTATCTTGACAACATGAGTATTAGAAGAAACACCAATTTCAAGAATTCTAGAAGTCTCTAAAGGAGGGAAATCTTTAATTGAATCAAGAGCTGGTTCCACCTCCTTAAGAACTTCAAATCTTCCAGATGTTAATTCACCTTCCTCCCTATTCTGCAATAATAGTTTTAGAGTAGTAACTTCTTGAGATTGTTGATTATCAGAAGTACCAACAAAAGAGTCTTCAGTATTAGGCTGACAAATATCAAAGCCAATGAGTAAGTTTTTATCCTCTTTGTTTTTTTGTTTTCTTCTTCTAGAGTTCTCAGAAGCTAAATTTTCTTTTCCACCTTCTTTTTTAATTGATTCTTTCCTTTTGATTCTACATTCAGATACAAGATGACCAACCACCTAACAATGAAAGCAGAATTTAGGAAGTTTTGGAATGAGAATCCTCTGTGAGAAACCTCCATATTTAGTCTTGACCCATACTTTATCTGGAATGGCATTAGCAAGATCAAACTCAACCAATACACTAGCATAATAACCAATTTTCCTTTGCAGAGTAACTTCATCAACCTTTACAGGTCTACCAAAAGCTCTACCAATGTCTAATAGAATCTTCTCTGTCCAATATTCGATACTTAAACCTGGCAATTGAAACCAAACAAAAGCAGTAGAGGTTTTTTGATTTGCTGGTTTAAAATTCGGTTCCCAATTACGAAGTTTCACACTCTGCTTCTCTACCTCCCAATATCCAGACCAAACATGGTGTTTATCTTCTTCATTTTCAAGTTTGATAACAAATAAACCTTTACCCAAACGTATTAGTTGACAGTTACCCTTAATCTTCCACTGTGATTTGAGAGATTTTTCAGCGATTTCCAATGAAAACTTCGAAAAATCCAATCTACCTATAAGGCTGAATCGCCATTCATTAATACAAGTATCGATATCTTCATCTGAAATACAAACTTCAGGTTCATCCAATTTACGTTCATCTGAATTTTTTCCAGATTCACCAAAAAAACCAGATTTAATTTTTTTTTTCTATCGAAACTTTGTTCAATGGTTTTTTGCAAACTGTGAACTAGATTCAGACAAATTTAAACCAAAAAATAGAGTAAACAAGATGAGAATTGTCGCCTATCATTTATGAATTTACGAAAAATCACCTGAAATTAATAAAGAACACAGAATTCAACAGCAGAATTTTTTGATTTTCTTCGACTGAGTTGATCGCCGATCCTCAGACACTCTCTCTCCTCAACTCAGATGACTCAGATTACTCTCATTTCTAATGATATTTCAATAACATAAAGAAAAGCTAATGCATTCACTCAAGCTATTACATTTTAAAACGTCAAGCCATTTTCGATGGCAACAATTCTAATCACATAGGATGTAGTTCTAGTTCTTCAAAATTCCTAGATAGTCTATGTACGTAATTAATTCGGTGGATAGAGTTCACCGAACGAAATATTGGTAATGGTTTGTCCTTTCCTAACATTGAGGCTTTTTCAGCATAGTTGGATCAAGAGTTGGCAAAAAGCTCTGTATTTATGCTTTCTCGGGAGAGAGTAATCCAAGGATGGATTACCTCCCTGGAAACTGTTGATGGATGACTGCATCAGTGTCCTTTGAAAACCCCACACCGTCAGATAACCGCAGTGGCTTAGTGGGGATAGTATTTGCGGAGGATCAGATCATTACAAATGGTATCAGAGCCGACCATGGGTTACCTATCGAGGGTGAAAGAGTATATTGGACATGTTGTGTCAAGTAAGGGTTTTATGAGTGACAAAGAACTCCAGAGTGTAGGATTTTAACATATCCCGGAGCCGAGGACGGCTCAAAATAAAGGTGGTGGTATTATAGTACTCCGACTCGGCAAGTAGGATTTGTCGAATAGAATATAGGTAATGGTTTTTCCTTTCCTAATATCGTGACCGATCCAGCATAATTTGCTTCAGAGTTAGCAAAAATCTCTATAGTTAAGCATGCTCGGGAGAGAGTAATATGGGTGATCTCCTGGGAAGCTGCTACTGTATAGCCGAAGCGGCGACCATGGAAACCCCACAATATCAGATAACTGCAGTGAGCAAATGAGAAAATTATTGGTAGAGGTTCAGGCCATTTCATTCTACGGCATTAACCTTCCAAATGTGAGGTTATTCGTTGCATAAAAATAATGAAACCATGATTAGTTAGTAAGTCAAATGGTTAACTACTTCAACTAATAACAATAAATTCTAATAATAATAAACTATGTTATCCATCATCATTGAATAAAAATAAAGTTAAACCATTCATTAAGAAATACGTGAGACGATGCCAAATTACTCACTGGGCACCATTACTCGCCACCATCTCTATGGTCCCTTATATAATTTTTAACCAATCTAACCGAGTTTGGTACTACTTTTTTTCATTTGAGAAAAGTACTTCGAAAATATATTTATAACAATGTTTTTTCATCCTAGTGTTTGGTAAAGATATTGTAAAGTTTTTTTTATGCAAAACATTTAAAAGCTTCAAAAGCAAAAGATATAGTCCACCCTAATTTTAATTTTCTTTTTCTTTTCTATCCCAATTCTTTTTTTTAACTGACAAAAGTTATCCCTAAATATAAATATCACCAATTTTTATTCGTTATATTATTTTGTAAAGATAATTATTTTTTCATTTTTAAACTATATATTATACAATTTCATTAAAAGATTAATTTATCAACAATAAATACTAAATAACTGTTGATTTTTAAAACGTGGTAAAAAAATAATACCTTCTAATAAAAATACTAATTAGTAAATTTAATATTACATATATGTCTAATAGTAAAAAATCTACTTATTTTTAAACATGGTAAAATAAAATAAAAAAATTCTAGAGATATGCCTGTTTTTGTCATTTGCTACAACAACAATAGTTGAACCTGATATTTCTGAAACACAATTTGATCGCTTTTTAAACCAGTTTTAGCTTATATTTTACAAACGTTCAATTACTTTTTTTTTACATAGCTCAACACAGTAACGCACATCGGAAAATGACTTTTGTAAAACTCACAGCAACACCAAACTAATCTTAAGTATTAGTTAAGAAAAATATATTTATTACCATCATTAATAGAATAATTATTTATTATCATTTTTAATTTGACATTTATCATGGAAATTAAATAAATATTTATTATGAAAAGTTAATGGAACATTAGTGACATGGTAAATTTTATCCGTTAGATGCATTTCTAATCCCAATCACAACCATCAGTTATGACAAATGATTACATCCATAGATTTATCTTTTGTGAGGACAAATCCTGACCACTCTTTACATAGGCTAAGTTATCCAAATTGTGCTATGTATTCTAGATCTTTATGAACAAAACAGATATTCAAGAAGAAGCCGCATGAATTTAGAACAGTAATCCGAATGGAAAATGTTAAAATTGTCGATCTTATACAAATTAATAGTTTCATCTGGTTTTATAGTAGTTTGTAAATATAGTTCGATGGACTAAAACGCAAGACTTTTTCCCATAAAATGAAAAAAAAAAGCGGAAGCCAACACAGTTATTTTCTCAACTTTCTCAAGACAAGGACGCGACTGGTACACGAACTGTGGAAGTCAAATCGATTGAGAAGTCGACAACTAAATGGACAATACCCATTACGACTTGTAGTAGAGTGTATCACTCATACATAAATAGTCGAGATTATCAACCGAGGCAAGTGCGCGGTCAAGCTACGTGCACAAAAGAGGATAAATCAGTTTACAAGATCATGTAATCTAGCTAAATAGTATTACGCAGTCAAGATAATTAATATGTTATTATCTTCTAAGGTTTAAGGTTTATTAATTATCCCATTGTTCCTATAAATACGGATTATTATATAAATATAAAAATATCTCAGAATCTCCTCCTAAAAATCAATATCATTATTCATCCTAAAAGAGTTTGTCAGTGGATGTAGGCAATTAGAGCATCTCCAATATGGACTAATTAATTTTGGCAACAAAATGAAGAAATGAGTGATCTTTAGGAAGAGAAACAATGAGAAGATCGCATAGGAATGGCAGGCTTTGGTAGGGATTTTTTCCCAACACATACTCACTTTGGAAGAAAACAAAGTCGCATTCATTTTATAGCTCATTTCTTTGTCCTAAAATCTTCTTCACATTCCTAAAAGCTTGTATTCCATCTTATTTACTAGATTAAATTGGCTTCGTTAGAGAGAAAAAATGTTCTTGTTCGTTTATTAAATTTTGTTTAGATGTCTTATGTTTTAATAAGTTTGGCTTTGCTAGAGAGAAAAATTGTTCTTGATCATTCATAACAACAATTTTCTTTTTATGCCCTTGTGTTTGTATAACTGATTATTATGTTAGATTTTGATTAAGTTTGATTTTATTTACATGTCATTAAGTTTTAAAAACACATGTCCTTGTGTTTTCGTAACTGATTGTTATGTTCTTGTTCTTAGAAACCGATAGACCTAATTACCCTTGAAAACCAGCTTGCAAGAGTAAGGTTGTTTGGGGATTATAAGTTTCACAGTATGAATGGTCTAGGTGATTTCTAACACGTGAATCAGAGACCATCACCTTTAAGTAAAGATAATTCTTAATTGTTAGTATTTAAAGAAAAAAAAATTAATTCATTAAAATCATCCACTTTCCAAGGCGTAAATTGTCTTAAGTCATCTTGAGTAATTTATAGTGAACATTATAGAATGATTACAGCAATCGAGTTTGCATAATAGTGTTGGAATCTTGAATCCTATATTTTTATCTTTATTAGAGTTTTAAAAAGAAATTAGTATTTTCCGTGTTATTATAATTTAGGAAATTACTTTTTTTTTTAATTACGAAAAGAGAATTTTATTGAATCAACTTATTCAACATTGTCTTCCTCTATAGAGGATTTTAGCCATAAAGGAAATTGAGAAAATTTCAAAGAACATTTTTTTAAGAAGCGGACTTACATGTTAGGATACTCAAACCATATTTTAAAATATCTGAAGCGTTTTCAGATCGACAACTAAAGTTTACCATATATTCGAATACTTCAGTTGTACTTTGCGTCAGTTAGTGGACATCATTTGGTAGAATTAGCAGTTCTATCACGAGCTTATTAAACTCTAGCAAATCCTGATAATATCTCATTTTCATTTGTTCACGTTACATCATATTAATTAACAAACCTAAACTCAAAGCGATTTTATGTTTGTTCGTTATTTCCATTATCAAATATGCAGGGAAGTGTACATTTAGTGCCCCATAGCATTCCAACCGGAACTACTTGGTGTCTTGATTGATTTCTCAGTCATCCTCCAAAATGATGACCCTGATAACATTGAAGTGACTTATCGAGGATCCTGTGGAACTCATCTTATTATAACAATGAGATATTTAAAAGAAAACTTTTTTAAGAAACAGACTTGCATGTTAGGATATTCAAACAATATTTTAGAGTATCTGGGGTTTTCATATCGACAACTAAAGTCTACCACATATTCCAATACTTTAACTGTGCTTTGCGTCAGTTAGTGGACATGTCACATGTCTCTGTTTTCCCTGGTGAAAGAACACTTTTAGATCTAATTCATATATGCTTGGATATGTGGATTACAAGGTAGTTTAAAAGGATAAGTTTGATATTTCATTTTTATTTTTTAAAACTTTTTTTATATTATTTGTATTTCTTACGTTATACAATAATGAATTAATTTCATAGGTTATTACTTTTCTTTGTAAACACATACTATCAGAGAGTTGAAGCATCAAAATGTTATCCATGAAAATCTTCATGTTGATAATGCGGTGATTATCATTGAAAATTGTGAGGTTAATGCAAAAATAATATGAATAATGCACTCAACATCAGTAATGAATGCTATTAGTGGCATGAATGTTGAAATTAGACTTTTTACTATTGTATTTCTGTCAACATCTCTGTATGATGATTTGTATTCCATTCATATTCCACTTTTTGTTGCATATTTTAATGTTGTAGGAGATATCCTTAGATATCATATTGAAGAAGTCGGACCAGAAATTGTAGATTATCCTAAAGCTCACGACCTTTTGAACAAAATGTCAAACCAAGGGTTAGATCTCTTTTTTTAAAAAAATTTGGTAGAGTTGAAAAAATTTCATGTTGGGATAACCTTTATGTATAACGTGCATGTTATGAAGATTTATAGGGTATGTGAGAATAATTATGAATTGTTGTCAGCATGCCTAGAAAACACACATAATTTGTTGCTGCATCATCTCTTTTGGGATGCCCCAAGCCTACAAAATTTATCAATAACCTTGGAAGATTGCTGAGTGTGATGAAAGAGATATTCAAATATCCGAACTGGCAGCACTATCATTGCTTGGCATCTAACTTCCTGAAAAAACCTTTTGTTGGAGATTAGAAAAAGTTATTAGACCCTGACACTATGAAGAATGAGTGTAACATGTATACATTCAGTAAGGTTTCCACATTATTAAGACTGATGAGAAACCATGAGCTTCATTTGCCACAGAAAAGTATGGGTACTCAGGAACATTTGCAATCTAAAGATGAAGCATTTTTCAACCAATTTAGAAGCGCTTACAAAGACTTGTTGATCAGATCATTCATCGTGGTGGAACAATCTATAAAGAATTATCAAGATTTGCATCCAGATTATTTTGGAGACTTGTTAATAGTATGAGGTAATGGAAATACTTGTAGTGATGGTGGTGGGGGCTTACACAAAAACAGGAGAAGAGAATTTAAAGTAAAGTAAAGACCTATAGAGAAGATAAATTTTAGATGGCAATTTCTTTGATCTATCAAAAATATTTTATTTGGGATGTAATAGATTTTTACAGTTTTTAACGGTGTTCTAGTTCTTTGTAGTTACAACAACTTAGAAGAAGGTATATTCGAAAACCACGTCGACACGCTGGTGCAAGTAGCCTTTGGCATGTTTCAGAACTTGTATCTTTTTAGTGTATTTCTTTCCTACCAACTTAATGTATTTTTTCCTATCAAGTAGCATGTAGCCTTTAGCCTATTTCATCAGAATTTGTATATATGGAAAGTCAAACACATATATCTATCTATTTATATATATATATAGTCATACGTATCGTGACACATATGGGGAGTCACATATAAAAATCCAAGTTTTATGGAAAATTTGTATAGAGGCGAATATTGAGTTACACAATAAATTTAGTTGTATATATATTCTATGAGGTCAGCCTGTTGAAACACAAGTATGACCATATGTACATAAAGACAGACATTGACACCTATTATGACCTAGTGTATTCCTAAAAAAAATACAAAATGATATTATAGTAGAGTTCGGTATTTCTATATCCGGGTCAGAAACATATTTTCTAACAATTTTCGCCTTAGCAAAAAATCCATTATCAACATTCATTAAGTACCCTACTTAGCCCGGAACACTTGCGCGGTAAGTACAAGATGGTGACAATAAAATAGTTAACATCTCGTATCGGTCTCATATCTGTGAGGTGCAATAACCTAGACAAATGATTATATCAGCGATACTAACTTTGTAATTTTATACCTTATAGGTGGATGTGCATTATGTTACTCAAAGTTTTGATGGAAGGCATTTATAATGTAAAGGTTTCAACTAAACTAGTTGAAAAAGCGGGGGTCTAACAACCACACCCAATATTTCGTTTAGGCAATATGTGTGGACTAACTCCAATATATTTCCAAGAGAATCAACTAGACAGTCAGACTCAATCAAGGAAAATACATCAAAGAGTTATATCTTTGTTTCTCAATGTAATCAACAAATAAAACAGATAGAAATCCGCGAACCTGATTATTATGAGAAACAATTTGAACGGTACCAAAGACCAATGTTCAAGTGTCAATCAATTTATATCAACAACCAAAGGTTGGAAAATCTAATTGATTGAACTACGCACAACCTGTGATATTTCAATTATATGGAAAATATAATGCTGAAAAGAAATAACATAGACACCAGAAATTTTATTAACGAGGAAACCGCAAATGCAGAAAAACCTCGGGACCTAGTCCAGATTTGAACACCACATTGTATTAAGCCGCTACAGACTCTAGCCTACTACAAGTTAACTTCGGAATGGAATGTAGTTGAGCCCTAACCAATCTCACATTGATTAAGGTACAGTCGCATTCCTTACGCCTCTGAATCCAAGCAGGACTCTATGCACTTGATTCCCTTAGCTGATCTCACCCACAACTAAGAGTTGCAACGACCCAAAGTCGAAGACTTGATAAACAAATCTATCTCCCACAGAAATACCTACGAGTTTTTGTTCCGTCTTTTAATAAATCAAGGTGAACGGGAACCAATTGATACACCGGACTTATATTCCCGAAGAACAGCCTAGTAATATCAATCACCTCACAATGATCTTAACAGTATGGAAGCGGAACAAGATATTGTGGAATCACAAACGATGAGACGAAGATGTTTGTGACTACTTTTTATCTTACCTATCGGAGATTGAATCTCTTACGATAGAACAAAGTAAGATCAGAATACGCAACTACAGAGAAAATAGTTGGGTCTGGCTTCAGAATCCCAATGAAGTCTTTAATTCGTTAACCTATAATGGTTTTAGAAAAACCTAGGTTAAAGGAGAATCGACTCTAATCGCAACTAGTATCACACAGGAGGTGTGGGGATTAGGTTTCCCAGTTGCTAGAGTTCTCCCTTATATAGTCTTCAAATCATGGTTTGTAATCAATGTTACCTAGGTAACAAAGCATTCAATATTCAACGTTAGATGAAAACCTGATTAGATTCAAGCTAATATCTTTCAACCGTTAGATCGAACTTAGCTTGTTACACACAAATGAAGTGTGCCTTGATTTAGATATGGGTAACCGTTCCTAAAGGTGTACACTTGGTTGGCTCAACAATAGTTAACTGAAGTTAGACATATGAACACTTACATATCAACCTTGTTCATCTTAATCATAACTAGTTCAAATGACTCAAATGAAACTAGTTATAGAGTTGTTCAATTATTTATATTCTCATAGAAGTATACAAGACACAATTGAAGCAAAATCGATTTTGACTCACTCAAATCAATTCATGAACATTATAGCCACGGTTTGCAAAAGATTGCATTCCTTATTATATAAATAAATGTATTTGTTCACGAATAAACCGATTTTAGAACTTAACCCACTCAGGTATGCGTACCCGGACATGAACTATTATGCCAGTACGCATACGGGTATGCATACTAAGTTCCCGGACTTCAACTATTAAACCAGTATGCATACTATGGTTCCCGGACTTGGAATAACTTGTAACAGTTAGCATACACGTACGCATACTGTGTTATATCCAATAATGGTTAATTGTTCTAAACTCCCATTTCAATCATTGAAACATTCTTAGAAGACGACAATAGATGTGTCACATAAACTATTAGCTTCAAAGAAATTTTCAAGTGATTGATAGATCAATACGAAACATTCTGAGTCTATATCAAATGACTGTCTCACCCAAATCATGTAAGATGTTACCAGGCGATTTTCACATGATCATCTTTTGACTTTCGTCAAGAATATAAGATGAACTTGGTTAAAGCAAAAGCTTACTAACACATATTTTGAGAAATATGTAAGCGAGTTAAACTCAGCTCGAAATATCAATTGTGTATAAAGTAAAGTCTATATAGCTATACGACTTTTGTCTCAATAGGAGATAAAATAGAAATAGACTTCTGAGTGATATATGAGTTCAAGTCTCCACATACCTTTTGTTGATTAAGTTCCACAAGCTCCCCTTAGTAGTTCTTCGTCTTCAATCGATGAACGGTGTGAAGTTTAAAGCTCAACTATAGATTCTATCCTAATCCGAGACATAGCTATAAGTAGACTAGAAATCAAAACTTATAGTTTTGACAACTAAACTTGACAAACAAGCTTGAGATAGCAACGCTTGCGAGTTCGACCGAGCAGTGCTCTAACACTAGATTCACTTGATAACCTAAGATCTCCAAACATGGGATTTGTAAGGGAAGAAAAATAAAAACAAAAAGACAAAAAAAAAATTGTTAATAAATATATGTGATATTATCGGCCGATAATACGGGCGGTATAATCGGAATATTCATATGTCGTCGATATATTACGTATCTCCTAGATTTAAGGACGATACACGATAGATTTCGATATTATCGGCCGATACGACGAACATTAACTACATTGGCTCATGCAAAATAAGGGTTTTCGTTTTAGAAGTGAAGAAAAAAAGACGAAGAGAACATGAGAAGTCAAGTTGTCCTGTAAATGTGTTTTGGGTTCTGTGCGATATCATTTCGCGCCTTGATCAAAGTTACTTGGTCACGCGCGAGATTATTTAGTGTTAGACCCATTTTCTTATACGTTAAACCAATGACTCAATCATTTTAAACCATAAGACTAGGCCTTTTTTTCAAGATGACGCGATACTTAACTTAAAACCCTATCTTGAAGCTTCGTAAGTCTCAACCTATATGTAACATCTTTCTCCATTTATACTAGTACATATATAGGGAACACCCCTTATGAGTGAAGCTGGACATCTGGGATGCTGTAGTTTTTCTTTTGTCTTTTTATATTAATTAAAATACTGCTTAAACAAATAAAGAGATAATTTAATTTATAAATTATATCTATAAATTTTCTGGAATAATGTGTATCGTAGTTTTATAGTCATTTCTTTTCTCTAAGTTCTTTGTCACGAGTTAAATTGTTCTAGAAATTTTTCAACAAAAAAGAGATTAGAGTCACTGGACCCAGTTTATATGTGTCTTTGATCCAATATTTTTTGAGCGTATGTCTAATCATGGGTCCAACAAAATCCCCATTAAACCCAACTAATCCCACCATTATAACTGTCAAAATTCAGTCCAGGTTCATTACTAAATATCCTTCCCTTATAACTTAGGCCTTAATATCAACGGTTAAATTTCAGTCCATGTATTATCTCAAAACCGTCCACCCACTTAAATTTCATACCCATGTAAATTCTTCCATAAAACTTGGCCCACCATAATATTACACAGGTGAAGTGATATGTACGGCTCGTTCCAGACTTTGGCTTCCGTCCAAAAGTGTTGCCTGGAGCGCACACTAGAGAGAAGAAAAATACATACAAAAAGGAAAGGAAAACAAAATTAAAAAAAATACCGACCAAAATATAGTTTCTTCATGAAAGATTTCAGAAACAACCTCTCTTCATAGTAGAAAATAAATTCTTTTGTCAAAAAATAGTGAGTAGAAAAAATTATTATTTAACTTAATACTGCTTAAAATTAAGAGAATTTTTTTTTCTTTTTCTTTTTCTTTTATTGGTTCTGTTTTTTTTTTTTTTTTTTCCTAATAGTGTGGTATTGCTTCTTTTACCGCTACTTCATTTCTTAGGGTGTTGGGATAATGGGATTGAGATTGGTTGAAGCTGGTTTTCCGAAGCTTTATGAATGTAGCTTTGAATCTACTGAGCATATGATATATTTTATAATATGTAGTTTTCCTTATAATCATTGTTGTTTAAATTATTTTTTCTAACTAGTTTTGTGTTTGTAACTTTGTTTTAATTTTTTGTTTTATATTAATTAAATCTAGATTTGTAGGTCTTTTTTTTCCTCATTTTGGAAGTTTGCTCTTATTTACAGAAGAACATCTTCAATGATATGATATATATATATATATATATATTGATTTGAGGTTTGGATCTCAAATTTCCACTCTAGTATTTGTCTATTGCATCTGAACTCTTTTTGATGAGTTATTTGGTGATAGGGTTACTGATGATTAAGTTACTTAGATTTGGTAAAGAAGAATATGGTTTTTGGTTATCATTTTCTATTGTGTTTTTGATGATTCTACATATGTTATTTTGACAAAAGTTTATGGTGTTTTTGATGGTGGTAAGGTCATTGGAGATTATTTTAAAGCGGTCCGTTGCTATAAAAGTTTTGGTTTCTAGTATGGATACGACGTATGTCTTTCTTTAATGGTCTGATTAGTTTGTTATGTTTATGCTTAAGAACAATTGGTTCCAAGTTATTCAACATGATAGAGATTTTTTTTTTGGCTTGTCTTTTTGTTTTCTTTTGAAGCTTTTCCTCAATGTTGAGTTAACTTAACCTAAGCAGAGTTAGTAGTCTACTATGAATACTAATTTGCTAAGTCGGTTTCTCTGTATATATTTAAGAAAATAAAGAGGTTGAAATCCTTATTGACTATGTTTGACTAGTATAAGAAATTGTATGTTGCTAATAAAGGGGAAATCCCTTATTTTAGAGGGAATTAAAGGCATTCATGTCCCTAATTGACTTTACTTGCATCTATAGTACTCCATATGTTACCTGCTTTATGGTTTTATATGGAGATGCCTATTAAGCATGATTTTTTTATTTTCATCTAGGCTATGTAGGGCATTTGGGGAGAGAATAATTCATTATTCTAAGACTTTTAATCATATTATAAATTGATTTATACTAAAATCTTTTGAACCATTTATTGCATTGAACTTTTAATCGTTGTCTTTTTTTTATGTGAGGATGTCTGCTTAATGAGCAATCACAGTGATTCATAAACACCCTTGAGATCATTATTGTAGTATGTTCTACATATGAGGTGTAAGTGGGAATTTGGATGGAACTCTGACCCCTCATTTTATTTTATTTTGGTTTGAGTCATTTGTTAAGGTGATAAATATCAATCGATGCCAATGAATGAACTGGCCTCGTGAAAGGATTTACAACTATATAAAATGAAAGTAGGGGCATGATTATGTGTTAGAGTTTTATTGACTTGCTTAGAAATTTGTCATCCAAGTCTCATTCTTGCAAAAAAAAGAAACTTAAGAGATATCATTTGATAGAAATAGTAGTTCTATCACGAGCTTATTAAACTCTAGCAAAATATAATAATATCTCCTTTTCATTTGTTCACGTTACATCATATTAATTAATGAACCTAAACCCAAAATGATTTTCTGTTTGTTTCGTTATTTCCATTACATATATGCAGGGAAGTGTACATTTAGCGCCCCATAACATTCCAACCGGAACTACTTGGTGTCTTGATTGATTTCTCAGTCATCCTCCAAAATGATGATCCTGATAACATTGAAGAGACTTATCGAGGATCCTATGGAACTCATCTTATTATAGCAAGGAGTTATTTAAAGAAAACTTTTGTAAGAAACAGACTTGCATGTTAGGATATTCAAACAATATTTTAGAGTATCTGGGGGTTTTCATATCGACAACTAAAGTTTACCACATATTCCAATACTTTAATTGCGCTTTGCGTTAGTTAGCCGACATGTTATATGTCTCTGTTTTCCTTGGTGAAAGAACACTTTTAGATCTAATTCACCTATGCTTGGATACTCGGATTATAAGGCAGTTTAAAAGGATTATAAGGTTTGATATTTCAATTATCATTTTTTAAAACTTTTTTTTATATTAATTGTATTTCTTATGTTATAAAATAATAAATTAATTTAATAGATTATTACTTTTCTTTGTAAACACATGCTCTCAAAGAGTTGAAGCATCGTTATCCATGAAAATCTTAATGTTGATAAGGTGGGGATTATCGTTGACAATTATGAGGTTAATGCAAAACTAATAGGAATAACCCACTCAACATCAGTAACGGTTTATATTAGTGGTATGCATGTTGAAATTAGACTTTTTACCATTGTATTTCCATTAACATCTCTTTCCATATATTATAGGCATACATGTTAGTATTTATCTTTGATAAAAATTTGTGAATAGAATCTTATAGAACTATTCATAAAATTAGAACCATTAATAGTTTTACGTACCCAATAATTGTAAACTTGTTTGATATTGTGTTATGAGTATTGTTTGACCCTATTGGCTAGATTCTTGGAATACTTGTGTGATTAACAATTGGTCTATATTAACAAAAAATTTACAGTTAATAGCTAGCTAAAATTACTAATACTTATAATTCTAATAATTGTGTTATGTTGTGAACCTATTGGCTAGATTCTTAAAGTGCTTGTGTGATTAACAGTTAGTATGTCTTAACAACGATCGCTTCAAAGGGTGAACCAATGGATTGAGGATCTCGAGGTAGGCGAGGCTTGTTATCAAATGAGGTGGGAATACATAACGAATTTGACAAAGCTATCTATTGTGATTGCATATCTTTGCTAATATATGGTATGTGTAAGCAAGCTACATATGTATGTACTACAAAGTATTTTCTTTTACATTTTTGGATGGGATTGGATCTTCAAAAACAATTAATATCTGTATTTTGGGAGTATTTACTTATTTTCGAAAAATGTTTCTTTCCATTGACAAGAAAGCAGTTACAAACTTTACTTATTGCTAGCATGGAAGGATAGAGACTTCCTTTTGATTGGTATGAGACGTGTGTCCCAATTTTATATCTATATTATGTATATTTATAGGTAGGGAAGGGCACACAATATTATATAAATGGGGAAGTGCACACAATAGTGTTCCCTATTTTTGTAGGGCAACCCATGTCTCATACATGGATGTTTAGTGTTTTTTTAAATTACTTTGAAAAAGTTACTATAATGTGTTTTGTTATTTAGAGAGAAGGATATTGAGAATCTTATATATGATTGTTGGATTGACGCATGGTTTAAATGGGTAATTTCATGATAGATTCTTCTGTCGGATATAATGTTACCACCATTAGTTTCTTTGAGTACTTGCTACATAGGGTGCGTGTATGAATGAGGTACTGATAAGGTTACAAATATAAATCTGATTAAGAGAATGACGCTTTAATGATCATTGAAGAATCCACAAGAGTCAACCTTACTACTCCAAAGGATTATGTCACTCAACTATATACTTGTTGTGATTGTGTACATGAAGATTGGTTGGTAAAACTTTATACTTTTTTACAATTATTATTTGATATGATTTATTTGTCTTCCGTGTTTTTTTATCGGTTTTCAACAAAACCTGGATTGTCTTAAGTTCATGCTAGTGATTACTTGAAAATTAGTTATGTTTCACTCGGCACCCCTTTGGGGATGAAATGCTCACTCAATTCCCACTTTCAGTTTCAGAGACATATCAAGTAGTGAACATGACGATGACCATTCAAGATTTAAAAGCTTCGAGGAGTTGAGTCTGTTAATCGGTTAGCTTTTGTTGTGTTTTTCTTTTATGTATATATAATTGATTTTCAAATCGATTCACTATTGTGTATGTATCATCTGAGAGTTGTTGATATAAGTTCCCAGAAGGCTTTAGCTTCGGGTTAATCTTTATATAGAATCTATAAATTACTGCCTAATAGATGTTTTAGATCCTTAATGCCTCAAAATGTAGAATGACCTCTTAGATTTTTAAGTAGTTGTATTTTGGGGCGTTACAAACTTGGCATTCCATTTATATTTTTACTTTTAGTTGCAGATTTTACTTTTATGGGAGATATCCTTAGATATTATATTGAAGGAGTTGAACTAGAAATTATAGACTATCTTGAAGATCAGGACCTTTTGAGCATGATGTAAAACCTAGGATGAGATCTCTGAAAACACGAGGGTACCCAAATACACCACAATCTTTTTGTTTTCAACCTAGAAGTCCTCTTACCGAAAGTGATCGTCTATGGACAAAGTTGAGACAATGCAACAAATCGGTATTCACACTTTGTGTGATTATCTATGGATACGAGATCATGACAATACGACTACCAAAGTTTGATAGTTGATAATAGGTTCGGACTTAACCAAACTCTATAGGATCACTATCAAGTATATCGGAGTTAACGTTTGTGTAATTTACTTTAAATTATATAAACAAATAGAATTGCGGAAAACAAATTTAAATCACATAGCAAGATTTTTTTAACGAGGAAAACTGCAAGCCCGGGACCTAGTCCAGAATTGAATACTCTCATAATTAAGCCGTTATACAAAATCTACACCAACTTCGTATAGTTGAGACCAAGCAACTACCCCTAGTTCACTTAGTTTCCTCAGTATCCCTGCGCTTCCGACTTCGAAGGTCACGCACTGGTACAATTTCTTTGGATCGTATTCCAAACAGTAAAGGAATAAAAAATCTATTTGGTAACAACTCTATTGATTCTTTCAAGATAAAGATATCTCAAGTCATACGCAAAGGCTCTTCCATTTAATCTAATAAACTCCTTTGCCTGGTTAGATCAATCTATCCAATAATTACAAAAGTAGTTAAGTTTAGATTCGCACTCAATCAAAATAAATCTCAAAGAGATATATTGAGAATGCCGACCTCATGCAACTAATCAATCAAATAAATCCGATTCCAGTTGGATCCCAACCGATCAAGGTTTGTGCACACACAAAGATATGAGAACTAAATAAGAAATCTTTTTCGTCTTCAAATCTTTTTTAATCTTCAATAAACACCTGCACAACACTACTTGAATCTCTTGTGTTCAATCACACACAGAATGGAGTCTGTTAACAATGGATTATCACAGGATGTATTTGAAAGAGCGGGGGTCTAATAACCTCACCCAATATTTCGTTTAGGCAATATGTATGGAAAAACTCAAATATAATTCCAAGAGAATCAACTAGACAGTCAGACTCAATCAATGGAAATATATCCAAGAGTTGTATCTCTTTTTCACAATGTAATCAGCAAATCAAACAGATAGAAATCCGCGATCCTGATTATTATGTGAAACAACTTGAACGGTACCAAAGACCAATATTCAAGTGTCAGTAAATTTATATCAACAACCAAATGTTTGATTATCTAATTGATTGAACTACGCACAACCTGTGATATTTCAATTATATAGAAAATATAATGCGGAAAAGAAATAACACAGACACTAGAAATTTTGTTACCGAGGAAACCGCAAATGCAGAAAAACCCCGGGACCTAGTCCAGATTTGAACACCACACTATATTAAGCCGCTACAGACATTAGCCTCATCCAAGTTAACTTCGGATTGGAATGTAGTTGATCCCTAACCAATCTCACATTGATTAAGGTACAGTCGCGTTCCTTACGCCTCTGAATCCCAGCAGGACTCTACGCACTTGATTCCCTTAGCTGATCTCACCCAAAACTAAGAGTTGCAATGACCCAAAGTCGAAGACTTGATAAACCAATCTGTCTCACACAGAAAAGTCTATTGAATAGATAAATCTGTCTCCCACAGAAATACCTATGAGTTTTGTTACGTGTTTTGATAAATCAAGGTGAACAGGAACCAATTGATACACCGGACTTATATTCCCGAAGAACAGCCTAGTAATATCAATCAACTCACAATAATCTTAATCGTATGGTAGCGAAAGAAGATATTGTGGAATCACAAACGATGATACGAAGATGTTTGTGACTACTTTTTATCTTGCCAATCGGAGATTAAATCTCGAGCAAATTTTAGAGAAGATAGTACTCAATCACGATAGAATACAGCAAGATCAGAACACACAACTACAAAGAAAATAGTTGGGTATGGCTTCACAATCCCAATGAAGTATTCAAGTTGTCAACCTATAATGGTTTTAGAAAAACCTAGGTTAAAGGAAAATCGACTCTAGTCGCAACTAGTATCACACAAGAGGTGTGGGGATTAGGTTTCCCAGTTTCTAGAATTCTCCCTTATATAGTCTTCAAATCAGGGTTTGCAATCAATGTTACCTTGGAAACAAAGCATTCAATATTCACCGTTAGATGAAAACCTGATTAGACTCAAGCTAATATCTTTAAATTGTTAGATCGAACTTAGATTGTTACACACAAATGAAAAGTGACTTCATTTAGATATGGGTAACCGTACCTAAACGTGTACACCTTGTTGGCTCAACAATAGTTAACCGAAGTTAGCCATATGAACACTTTCATATCAACCTTGTTCATCTTAACACAACTAGTTCAAATGACTCAAATGAAACTAGTTATAGAGTTGTTCAATTGTTTATATTCTCATAGAAGTATACAAGACACAATTGAAGCAAAATTGATTTTGATTCACTCGAATCAATTCATGAACATTATAGCCACGGTTTGCAAAAGATTGCATTCCTTATTATATAAATGTATTAGTTCATGAACAAACTGATTTTAGAACATAACCTACTCAAGTATGCAAACGGATACGCATACCTAAGTGGCCGGACTTAGTTTGGGTTCTCCAGTATGCGAACGGGTACGCATACCTCCAAACTCAGTTGAATTCCCGGACTTGAACTTACGTTGGTACGCATACGGGTATGCATACTAAGTTCCTGGACTTTCAACTAACCAACCAGTACGCATACGGGTATGCATACCATCGTTCCCTGACTTGGAATAACTTACAACAATTAGCATACAAGTATGCATATTGTGTTATATCCAATCATGGTTAGGTGTTCTAAACTCCCAGTTCAATCATTGAAAGATTCTTAGAATAAGACAATAGATGTCTCACATAAACTATTATCTTCAAAGAAATTTTCAAGTGATTGATAGATCAATACGAAACATTTTGAGTCTATATCAAATGACTGTCTCATGTAAGATGTTACCAGGCGATTTTCACATGATCATCTTTTGACTTTCGTCAAGAATATAAGATGAACTTGGTTAAAGAGAAAGCTTACCAACACATATTTCGAGAAATATGTAAGCGAGTTAAACTCAGCTCGAAATATTAAATGTGTATAATCAAAGTCTAGTTGTACGAATTTTGTCTAAAATAGGAGATAGAGTAGATAGACTTTTGAGTGATAGATGAGTTCAAGTCTCCACATACCTTTTGTTGATGAAGTTACACAAGCTCCCCTTAGTAGTTCTTCGTCTTCAATCGATGAACGCCGTGAAGTCTAAAGCTCAACTACACTTTATATCCTAATCCGAGACTTAGCTATAAGTAGACTATAACTCAAGACTTATAGTTTTGACAACTAAACTTGACAAACAAGCTTGATATAGCAACGCTTGCGATTTCGACTGAGCAGTGCTCTAACAGTATTTAGATCTACAAACAGTTCTAAAGATCTCGTCGATACTTCGATCTAGTTTGAGTGAATCTTATATCAGAAGAGAAGATTCTCAAGAATAAATAAACTAGGTGCAATCAAAGTTTCAACAACCGTTAGTCAATCAAATCAATCGAAAACTAATAACACTGTAATTATCTAGTTTCCACCAATGGTACTCATAGAGCTTCTTGATCCTACAGAAGACTTAAAACGAGCGTTCGTAAGAGGTATCACCTAATTAGGATACTTTTTTCTCCGATTAGACGGCTCCACCAGAAACAACAAGAATGAAGTTTGCCTGGCTCTTAAGATAGTTTGCTAGAAATGCAAACTTAGGTATTTATAGACCAGAGATGTTTGGACACCAAGGAATTTCCAAAACCGAAAATATTCTCAAGATATGCAATGAATGCCAAAATAGGTTTTCCTAATTCCAATAAATGCTTGTCCAAAATTTCCGAAATCTCTCAATAGACAATCTTCAATTAATAAATGCACATTACTAATTTTTATTCTCTAGAGATATGCATTTAATTGCTGGTAATTAAAGCATATAAAACCAAAAGCCTTAATTAAAAGATTCTCAATTTATTTCGGCAAAGGATCTCCTTGAGTACTAAGGAATATCTTTGAACAATAAATGATAAAAGTTATTGTACGTGTTCAAAGTTTGTTGACATCTTTTCACTAAAAATCCTTATTCATATTTACATAGATTTACAATCTTGGAATCGGTTATACCACACTTCCAAACAAATTTAGAACTGGTTGACCTGTATTCCAAGATAACTATGTGATTGATCAAATATCAAATCACATACATGGGTTCAATCGGTTCTACCAATCACTAGGATCAGTTATACCTCAATATGGAAATACTTGTGATCGGTCACACAAGTTACCAGGACCGGTTACATCAATTATCAGGACTGGTTACCATATTCCATGGTATTGCTTGTGATCGGTCACACCAGTTACCAGGATCGGTTACACCAATTACCAGGATCGGTTACACCAATTACTAGGACAAGTTACCAATTACAAGGATCTATTATACAACACTCTGCGATCGTTCACACCAATTACTAGGATCGGTTACACCAATTACTAGGATCAGTCATACCAATTACAAATACTGATCATACCATCTCATGGTGATTACTTAGGATCGGTTACACCAATTACTAAAAACTAATCATACCAAATCATAAGTCAGGCATTGTGATTAGTTATACCAAGATACATAACAAAGTTACGATTGGTTCTACCATCTCACACAAATTGGTATTCCAAAGATTTGCAATGAGTAGCCGTACCAATAAGCCTAATGATTTCCCTTTTGATTCATAAAACAAGTTCATGAATGTACTTCCTTTAAAAAAATATAAAACATTGTTTCCTATGATGAAATCTTCACCATAACCCATTCACATAATCATAACAGTATATACAAGATTATGTCGATGTCATATCTATGAAGTTCAAAAGATAAGCGTTATACTTCGTAGTCTAATTCCCTAATACCATGATCATACAAATATGACCATGTCACATCACTAGAGTATCATACAATATGTACAGTATATACAGCTTCGCAGTTATGTTTTCAATATAGCACGACTTGAAAGATACATTAGGAATTAAACAGTTCAAGTCAATATTACTAACCTCAAGAGGAAGGATGATGTCGTCGTTGTAGTTCGCTTCTTATTCACATTCTTCAGGTCTTCGTAGTAATACTTGTATGTCTTAACATTCCTAGACTTTCTAGTCTAACCTAAACGAAGTTGACTCTAGTATATAATCAAACGACTTTAGATAAGTTTTGAACACTAATATATGACAACCAAACTTGACATACCAACGCTTGGTGAGTTCAACTGAGCTATGCTCTAACAATCTCCCCCTTTGTCAATTTTAGTGACAAAACTCTTATTACATATGGATAAACAAATTACATAAGAATTCATTTTACATACGCTTAAGTTTCAACAACACAATAACCTACATATATTCAATCATTAAATGCCGTTGTTAACATTTGAATAACAAAAGCTTTTACCCCCCCTAAAAGTAAGAGCTAGGTAAATATTCAATCCGAACATTTTTGTTATTCCACTTTTTGTAGTAAGTATACTACAACAGGAAAATGATATGTTTCTCCCCCTTAGTCAATGCTTTACTCTTTCATTAGATATAACATTTAAGCACAATTGTCAATATTAAAACCGAAACTACAAGTAATTTAGTTTTAATATGTTATCAAGGAAACAATTTCCCGAAGCAATTTTCCCTAATAGTTTAACAATTCGACTAAGAAACTTAATTCCCTTGTTAAACCGATTGCGTATGTGCAATCGCTTATTTCGATAAGACCAAAATAAAGATCAGAATTAACTTTATTTTTCTCCTCGGGCTCTAATTATTCAGACAAAAACTTAGACTTTTCCCTTTAGACAAGACAAACACTAGGTTAGTTAACTAGTTTTTCTTGTCAAGTCATTCGATTAGACTTGAATAACCGAATTCTCCAATTTGATAAGTTTAACTAAGGTCAGAATTAACTTAGTTTCTCTTATCTGGAATCGATTTGGACTAAACAAATGATCGCGTATTTCGTTAAGCCATGAACAATACATACAAACCAAAATAAATTGACTTGCACAATTATATTCTTAACTGGAAGCAATTGAAACAAACATAGACATTATAGCACCGCAATTGCATCGAATTTCGTTAAGCAAAAACACTTGATACCCAACAATAAAGAAGATACCAAACAATAAGTCAAATAAATTGACACAGTATTCTTAACCGAAAACAGTTGAATCATACACACACACACACATCCATACACAATAATGGAATATATCAATTATACCGAAATTTTGTTAAGCAAAAGTTAAATATCTACAACATAAACAGGCTTTTCTTAAACATAAAAACGATTAACTAACAAATTCGTTACCTCAGATTCCGTAGTCTCTTCTCCCCAGAAATATATATCATTAAGTGCAAGTTAAAAAATGAACTCTCCCCCAGTGTGTTGTTATCCTCTAGCAAGAACAAAAGAACAACAACAAAAGCAACCTTTACTAGAGAAAGGTTGAAACGGTTTTAACTAATGCTTGCCAATACCAAAAGTTGAAAACCCAAAACACATATGTTATGCTAAACACAACTCATGTAAACATAAATTGATTCAACATATTATGACGTTTCACATATGAGTTTCAATCGGAACACCTTATGATCCTTTGATAAAGCCTACCAACATGGGATATAACTTAATCTCGCTAAATCAAAAAGCCACACAAATCATAAGGGTCACATCATATGAGATCGAATATTAAGGTTAATGAAAACCGAAATCAGACATCCCATAAACCGAATACACATAGCAAAAATATAAACATTCATTCACAAGCTATGTAATCGGTAATTATCACAAGAAGAATTATAAAGAAATAATTTTATTCATAAATAATGATAGTTTTATTTTTAAAAAAAGGCCTTTCACAAGAATTAGTACATGGAGTACCCTAATTTTAAATAAGAATTTAATCTTATTTTTGCTTTGCATGCCTTTTCAGAGAGTTCCTTTAGAAGGTTCTCAGCTTCTATTAGATTCCTTTTACAGTAGTCTAACCCACTTTCAAATTCTGCATAATCTTCAGGCCATCTATAATTAGCAATAAATTGTTCATACCCAGAGATTCCCATTTTGGCATCAGCAATATCATCTTTGAGTAAGTCTCTTCTCCCAATGAGTTCCATTGTTCCTTCAAACAGACTTGAAGCAAAGACTTTTGGGAGAGTTGTCTTGATGGGAAAAGAACAATATTTGGAGCAAAATGCATATTTCCCTTTCTCAAAGTATGTGGAGCTTGACTCAAGAATTCGCTCAATCTTTTCCACACAAAAATCATAGACAACATCACTACATTCTCTTTCCTTTACTAAGAAAGAAATAATATGTAGTACTTTTGAACAAGGTAAAGAACTGCAGGAGTTAATTACATCTGAAATTTCTTCTATTAGATCTTCCTCACTCTCTACATAAGGAGAGAGCATTGTACAATATCACAAGGTTGATTTTTGTGAAAGCTTGATATTGTAAGAAGAAGGAACAAGACCGAAGGTTCAAGGAAACCTTCAAAATTCGGAAGTATTATACAAATAAGGAAAGTCTCCTTTTGATAACAATGAACCACAACCCATCTTATGTATGCGATCATTATTTTTATTTATTTTTAAATCGCATATTAATAAGATTTGTATAATCAGTGATTCGTGATTGACTTCCTTTTTCCTTTTCGACTTTGCAGTAGATTGTCGAAAGATACATGTGAATCAATATCACTGGATGTTTTTAAATCCTCTTTGAGTCTAATAATTAGACGTTCATAGTCAAATTTATCTAAGATTACAACATAATTGTTTTTCTTAGTGTTTTCTTTAGATAATCTCTTTTTAACTTTCACTTCAATCTTGAGCATCCACTTGTAGGTGGATTTGGGATGAAGATCTTTCATCTCTTGCAACATTGCATTTTTCCAAGCTGAAACATCAGATCTCATATTCCTGTTGAGAAAGGTATTAACCTTCTTTTTTTTAATCATTGTTCCTTTTAGGAATACTTCTTGTAGGATAGGAATGCGAATTATTAGAATAATTCTTTTTTCTCAAAATAGGACAATGGTGATCTGAGAATTTTTTAGAGGTAAATCTATTCAATTCTTTTGAAACAAGGAATTGAGCATCCTGCATAACAATGCTTACTAAAAGGAATGTAGTTTTTAGGATTACCTTTGTGAGATGTTTTCCCCTTATGTCGATCTTCGATCTGAGACTTAGCATGATTGCATCCGGAACTATATTTTTTTAAAGTCTCACTTGAGCTCTTTGAGGGATCATGACTGTCAGTTGGTTTAGGTAGATCCTCTGGTGTGGAAGAACATGCAGCCTTTACAAATTTTATTTCTTTATTGGTTGAGGAAGTATTGATTCCCTAATATCCCAAGCCACGCATATCACCATGACTTCTTCTTGTTTCTAACAAGGAAGATAAGTTGGTTGTGCTATCATTGAGCCTTTTTAGTAGTGAAACTTCTTCTTCCAATCGCTTAACTTTGTCAAGAGCGTTGACAAGGTCAACCTTAAAAAGGTTTTCTTTTGAAGAAATAGACTCTTCCTTTTCTCCACACATCAACTGTTGAGAATTAAACATTGCTTCAGTTTCAAAAAGTTTCTTATTCAACATATAATGTTTTCTGTAGAGATTATCATAATCGAGAGTCTTTGAGTTTAGGCTTTCTCTGCAGTCCTTCAGAAGATATCGAGCATTCTGATATCCAGAATAAAATCCAGAGAGGATCTTTCTCAGTTTCCAATTTTCTCTGCAGAGAGGAGACAGAAGTCCAACATCTGAAGTGGATAGCCTTTTTGTAGAAACAACACCTAATAGTGAATAAAATACAGAGATATCTTCTTCTACATCTTGATCAATTTCTGAATCACCGTCTTTGAAAATTTTAACAAGTTTTTTTTTCAAGGCAAGTTTGCTAGTCATCAGAATCTTCATTATACTGATCACTTTGTTCAGTATATTCACAGAGGATGACTTTATTAGGTGTCGATTCTTCATCTTGTTTTTCGTTAACTGGATCATTTACAGGTTCAACTGTAACCATTTTGATTCAAATCTTATAGGTTGGATCGCACCAAACACATATTGTTAGATCTTTTCGTGTTTTCCTTCTCTGATACCAATTGAAAAGACGAGGGTACCCAAATACACCACAATCTTTTTGTTTTCAACCTATAAGTCCTCTTACCGAAAGTGATCGTCTATGGACAAAGTCGAGAAAATACAACAAAATTGGCATTCACACTTTGCGTGATTGTTTATGGATACGAGATCGAGACAATACGACTACCAAAGTGTGATACTTGATAATAGGTTCGGACTTAACCAAACTCTATAGGATCACTATCAAGTATATCGGAGTTAACATTTGTGTAATTTACTATAAATTATATAAACAAATATATTTTTGGAAAACAAAAGTAAATCACACAGCAAGATTTTGTTAACGAGGAAAACTGCAAGTGCATAAAAACCCAAGGACCTAGTCCAGAATTAAATACTCTCAGAATTAAGCCGCTATACAAAATTGTTTTGGGGTAAAAACTGATTCTGCTGGTTTTGGTAAATTTGGGTGTGCTGACGAGAAACGAATTCAAACCCTAAACAAATGCACTGCACGGGAGTACTTTAAATTCGAGAGATAAATCTGTACAATCCTAGCCTAAACCAAGAAATGGTCATTCCAGTCTTGCTTCGGTCTCAAAATGAAGGAGAAGGGTTGATCTTAGGGAGGGAAGCGAAGAAGGTGTTGAGATCAGAATGGTTAACTCTGAAGGTGTGGCTATTTTATGACTTGTATCAGAATATGGAACTGGATTGTAGAATGTAAGCTATCAGTTCTTGGTGTTTTTCTGGATACTTGTGTTGATAACACTTGTGTTTTTTGAAATAGGTTGAAAACCTATTTATACAAGTCATGATTAAGCGCACCCTGATCTCGTAGGAAGTGGAGACAGTTAAGTAGTGGATAAGTAGGGATGTGTAAAAGGAGGTGACCATCACGTTTCCGTCATGAGGGAAGACTGGTCATCCTTACACCCACTACTCTCTTACTGCTGTTAACCGCCCACCCTTTCCTGACACTTTCTCGTAATGGGCGCATTGCGCGCCGCATGCGGTAAACCGCCAAACCAATACCCTGATGAACATCCCCTAGTTTGTGACATGTTTGATGTCTCGAGTATTTTCGTGGAAAATATGCAGCAAGTTGTTGAATGGGTCTTGTTTGCAAGACCTAGTTATTCTGACCAGTCATGCGCAAGCCAGGCGGCGGGTAGTCATGTGTGGCGAGCCAAGTCATGAGACTTACCGCAAAGAATAGCATGTGGCGCTATTATGTTAAATAACTAAGTTATTTGTGAAACCGATACTTATAAAATATCGTATGTACTCGATGCATGTAAAGCATCGCTTTTAAGCAAGCAGCTCAAAATAATCGATGTATGTGAAGCATCGTTGTATAGAGCTTGTCTTGGTTGGTCGCGGAACCTAGTGTCTTAAAAGAAGTGTGACGGCCTCTTTCAGGAAGCTGCTGGGAGCTGTTCATGCATGCCAAAAGTAGGCCGGTCGGTCCCTATAGGAGAGTGATGGCTGGTAGACATTTCGACATCCTATTGGTCGGTCCAAGTTAAATCCAAACCGGTTAAATTAGTTAGCCAAATCGGATGGCTGAGATGATTTGCGACAATTATTGGTTGCCGCTAATTTATTTAAGATTTTTATATGGAGCGCGGCCAGCCATCTTTGGGCGCGCGTTTAGGAGCCATATGGGCGGCCGCGGCTTGGCTGATTGCTCCTCATGGAAGAGGGCGGCCAATGGTCACGGCCACATCTTGTTTTGTGCCTAGAATAGAAGTTTGGTCGGCCAATTTGTCTGGTGAAGTTGGGCGGTCAAGATGATTTGCGGCAGTTAATGGCTGTCGTTGATTTAATTTAGATTTTAAAAGCCATGTGGCCAACCTATTTTGGGCTAACGGTTTTTGGTGCTAGCGGCACGCTGGGAGTTGTTCGACCGGCCAACACTGTAGCCGAGCCGCTGGTGATCATATTTGAACCTTGCCCATTGATCGAGATTAAATCTAAGCCGATCAATTCGGCTGGTGGCTCACGCGGCCAACTTACTTTGGGTAAGCGTTTGGTGGCTCTGCTTGCGAGTTGGGAGGATTCGATTGGCCAAAGCATTAGTGGGCCCGCCGGTATGTATGGTGATGCTTGTCCGGTCGCGTTAGGGAGCGACTAAGCTCGATAAATCGAGTGGCCAAAACGTATGTCCGTGATCGTTTTAAGACTGTCATGGGCAGTCTATATTAAATTCCTTAAGGAATTTAGACGTGTCGACTAGCCAACTTTCAGCTTTATTTAAAAGTGCGTGTGGCGCATTTAAAGCAAAATCTGATTGGTCAATGGGAAAGGGGGCCGGCAAGCAGAAACATAGAGCGTGGCCAGACGGCCACAGGTGGCACCTGCTGAGGCAAATTGGTCGGCCAAGTGGCGCGGCCACGCCTCCTCTTGCTGCTGCTCCCATTCACTGCAGCTCCTCTTTGTTTCTTGTTTTCTGATTTTTGGTATGACTTTGCTCCTACTAGCTCCGTGGAGGATTAATTTCCTAGCTTACCTAGGTTTGGTCTCTACCAATAGGGTTCGAGATATTGCGCAGGGCGCAAAAAACCTAATTTTTGCAAATTAATTAGGCCAAAATTTGAATCTTGTGAGCTATCACAAAATTGATCAAATTTGATAAATTCTGTGTGTTGACACAAAATTCTTTAATTTTATTCTCAGAGAGCAGTTAGCGCGTCTTCTGACTGAGTACTTTCATGCAGACCTTAATCTTGATACTTCGGGAAATTCATGCTACTCAGCTGCGAGTGAACACTAATTGTCATGTCTTATCAATATTAAGGGTTCAGCCGGGGAACATAGCATAGGAAAGATACTCAATAAGCCGTACATTAATGAATAATGCAGGCGATAAGATAAAATTTACAGAATATTTGGGGTTATTGCTACACGCACCATTCTAGATAAAATTCATATAAATATACTGAATTGCTCAATACATATGTAGATAAATAGGCCTGGGCACTCATCAATTTTAAATGGCTTGGTCTCTTTGCAGAACGACGGCACATTAGATACAGGGTTTTACAATTTTAGCCCTGAACTAAAAACCACCATCAACAAAAATCTACACCAACTTCGTTTGAGACCAAGCAACTACCCCTAGTTCACTTAGTTTCCTCAGTATCCCTGCGCTTCCGACTTCGAAGGTCACGTACTGGTATAATTCCTTTGGATCGTATTCCAAACAGTAAAGGAACAACAGATCTATTTGCTAACAACTCTATTGATTCTTTTAAGATAAAGATATCTCAAGTCATACGCAAAGGCTCTTCCGTTTAATCTAATAAACTCCTTTTCCTGGTTAGATCAATCTATCCAATAACTACAAAAGTAGTTAAGTTTAGATTCGCACTCAATAAAAATAAATCTCAAATAGATATATTGAGAATGCCGATCTCACACAACTAATCAATCGAATAAATCCGAATCTAGTTGGATCCCAGCCAATCAAGGTTTGTGCACACACAAAGATATGAGAACTAAATAAGAAATCTTCTTCGTCTTCAAATTTTCTTTAATCTTCAATAAACACCTGCACAACACCACTTGAATCTCTTGTGATCAATCACACACAGAATGGAGACTGTTAACAATGGATTATCACAAGATGTCTTTAGATCTACAAACAGTTCAAAAGATCTCATCGATACTTCGATCTAGCAGAAGAGAAGATTCTCAATAATAAACAAATTAGGTGCAACCAAAGTTTCAACAACCATTAGTCAATCAAATTAATCGAAAACTAATGACACTGCAATTATCTAATTTCCCACCAACGGTACTCGTAGAGCTTCTTGATCCCACAGAAGACTTTAAACGAGCGATCGTAAGAGATTTCACCTAATTAGGGTACTTTCCTCTCCGATTAGACAGCTCCACCAGAAACAACAAGAATGAATTTTGCCTGGCTCTTAGGATATTTGATCGAAATGCAAACTTAGGTATTTATAGACCAAGGATGTTTGGACACCAAGGAATTTCCAAAATCGAAAATATTCTCAAGATATGCAATGAATGCCAAGATCGGTTTTCCTAATTCCAATAAATGCTTGTCCAAAATTTCCGAAATCTCTCAATAGAAAATCTCCAATTAGTAAATGCACATTACTAATTTTTATTCTCTAAAGATATGCATTTAATTGCTGGTAATTAAATCATATAAAACCAAAAACCTTAATTAAAATATTCTCAATTTATTTCGGCACAGGATCTCCTTGAGTACTAAGGAATATCTTTGAACAATAAATGATAAGAGTTATTGTACGTGTTCAAAGTATGTTGTCATCTTTTCACTGTAAATCCTTATTCATATTTACATGGATTTACATTCTTGGAATCGGTTATACCACACTTCCAAACAAGTGTAGAATTTGTTGACCTGTATTCCAATATAACTATGTGATTGATCAAATATCAAATCACATACATGGGTTCAATTGGTTCAACCAATCACTAGGATCGGTTATACCTCAATATGGAAATACTTGTGATCGGTCAGACAAGTTACCAAGACCGGTTACCATATTCCATGGTATTGCTTGTGATCGGTCACACCAGTTACCAGGATTGTTACACCAATTACCAGGACCGGTTACCAATTACAAGGATCGATTACACATCACTATGTGATTGGTCACACCAATTAATAGGATCGGTTACACCAATTACTAGGATCGGTCACACCAATTACAAATATCGATCATACCATCTCATGGTGATTACTTAGGGTCAGTTACACCAATTACTAAAAACTAGTCATACCAAATCATAAGTCAGGCATTGTGATTAGTTATACCAAGATACATAACAAAGTTACGTTCGGTTCTACCATCTCACACAAATTGATAATCCAAAGATTTGCAATGAATAACCGTACCAATAAGCCTAACGATTTCCCTTTCGATTCATAAAAAAAGTTCATGAATGTACTTCCTTTAAACAAATGTAAAACATTGTTTCCTAGGATGAAATCATCACCATAACCCATTCACATAATCATAACAGTATATACAAGATTATGTCGATGCCATATCTACGAAGTTAAAAAGATAAGCGTTATACTTCGTAGTCTAATTCCCTAATACTATGATCATACAAATATGACCATGTCACATCACTAGAGTATCATACAATATATACAGTATATATAGCTTCACTGTTATGTTTTCAATATAGCACGACTTGAAAGATACATTATGAATGAAAGAGTTCAAGTCAATATTACCAACCTCAAGAGGATGGATGATGTCGTCTTTGTAGTTCGCTTCTTCTCCACATTCTTCAGGTCTTCGAAGTAATACTTGTATGTCTCAACATACCTAGACTTTCTAGTCTAACCTAAACGAAGTTGACTCTAGTATATAATCAAGCGACTTTAGATGAGTTTTTAACACTAAAATATGACAACCAAACTTGACATACGAATGCTTGGTGAGTTCAACCGAGCAATGCTCTTACAATATCTTGTTTAACAATCAGGTTCACGGACTTCGTAGTTTATAAGATTGAAAAGGGGTATATATATAAACTCTATATACATATTATCAAGGATAATTAAGTTGGTCTACTTGCGTTTGTATTAGGTTTTGTACATACAGGTTTCCGAACAAAAAAATTGGTGGTGTACTTGGTACCCTCTCATTTTCAATTGGTATCAGAGCGGGCAAACATTTTTAGACCTAACAAGTCTGTGTTTGTGACAATCTGAATTATGGACAAGAGTGCAATCTCGATTAGCGTACCACCATCTTTCGATGGCACAAATTACTTATGGTGGAAAATAGCTATGCGTTCCTTCTTACAAGCTCGTGATTTCAAAAATTTGATTCTCGTTGTAAGTGGATACAATTCTCCAACGGTCGGACAAGGCCCTGTCCATGTTCCAAAGAACATAACTGCTTATAGCAATAACGAAATTACTGATATTAAACATAACTATGATGGTCTAAACTCTATTATCCATGCCATAAGCCGGGATCTTCAACATCATGTGTCTACGTTTTGAAGCATGCCTGGGATATATTAGAAACCTTATTTGAAGGGAATACCACAGAGAAAGAAGCACGACTTCAAAACCTAACTTCTGACTGAGAAAACCTTCGTATGGCCGACGAAGATTCGTTTGAGAAATTTAATCACAATCTGTATGAAGTAGTGAATGCTTGTGATAAGAATTCTGAGATCTTTGCCTGCTCGATACGAGTCTAAGAAACATGTCATCACTGAAAGAAACGATTTAGCTACACTTTCAAGAAGTACCCTTGTTGGAAAGTTAAATATTTTTTATCATGAACAACAAACTAAAGCTGGAAAAGATATTGCCGTCAAAGTACTCAAAATAAAAGTGAAAGTGTTGGCAACTCTGAGAAAAGCCTTGTTAACGAATTATCAGATGAAGATCTTGAAATTTTTGTATTACTTATGTTAGAGCATTGCTCGATCGAACTCACAAGTGTTGCTATATCAAGCTGTTGTCAAATTTAGTTATCAAAACTATATCTTGATTTCTAGTCTACAATTGGTTAAGTCTCGGTCTAGGATAGAGGTAGTTGAGAAACGAACCAGTCATCATCGCATTCTACCGTTTGGAGGTGAAGATCAACCGAAGCTTTTGGAGAACTTCATCAACAAAAGGTAAGTGAAGACTGAACCACCTATTTCTCAAGTTATATTCACTTTTATATTTGTGAGACGTTTGTCACGTAACTAATTAGACTAGCATGCATAGACAAGAATTTCGAGTCAAGTTAATCTTGATAATTAGTTCTAGAAATATAATGACTAAGCTTAATGAACATTTGTTCATACTTGATGAATTTCGGCTAATGACAATTTATTGTTCACAATCAAAATCATGATTCAAGTTTTATCATTCGAAAATAGCCTGGAACATTGATATGTGTCATTGATTTATTCGGGAATGTTTTGAATCGATTTAGAAAGAAATATATAACTACTATATTCGGATACACGACAGTGTTATAAGTCTTACAAACTGAGATAACTGTTATAAGTCCAAAGCCGTATTACTTGCACTCGTACACGTAGCATAGTAGCTATATACCAACTTACAGATTTTTGATACGCATATTCATATGCACATCATGATAAATATGTTTAACTAGTGAACCAGATCAGTATGCATAATCATATGCAAACTATTGAGGAACTGTGGTTACGGAACTGGGATAGTTTACAAACTGGTACATATACTGAAGTAGTTCTGTGTTCCTGAACTCGTTTAGTACCCAAGCCAGTACGCAAACCTAAATAGTTCTGTGGACTCCGGAAACAGTGATAATCTTAAGGTTTTTAAACCGGAACGCATACCTAAATAGTTCTTTTGACTCCGGAACTTGGTTTAGATCTTTAACTCACAAACCGGTACACGTACTATGACTAAACTGACTCACGAATGACTATGGCATTTGTACTTTGTGCATATATTAACCATGTCGATTATCTTCAAGTGTGATCAAATTATTTTTATGAGATAATTAACATTTGATTAATTCTCTAAAAATACTAGACTTATTTGATCACATGACTATGACTCGGAATTAATGTCTTATGTGTTCATGAAAATGAGTATTAAGCTTTTAAGTTCAAACCGGCTAGTTTCAGCTAACCATGTTGAACATAGTCTTTATATACGGTTCGGTTAAGGTTTCACCTAACCAGAGTATATATCTTGTTTATGTAAATTAGATTCAAAGATTCATCTAACGGTGAATATTGTTTGCTTGGTTCCAAAGCTATCTTAGCTTAAACCTAAAGCAACCTATGCTTTGAATGTCTATCAAAGGGGAACTCCAAACAACTGGGATCTTTGAATCCTGACACTACTTTTTGGTGTGTCCTAGTTGTATCTAGAGTCGTCCTCTCTAGAAAGCCTTTTAGGGTTTAACAAGTACAAAGACTTCATTGGGATTCGTGAAGCCAGGTCTAGTTATCTTTTATCTTAATAACTCGAGTATCCTGATCTTGTTCGATCGTTGACTTATCACTTAAACAAGATAGATAGAAATCACAAAGTTCTCTTCGTCTCAACTTTGTGATTCCACAGGTTTTATACTTGTAAGGTGAATAGTAATCTAGGCTGCACTTCGGGTTACATAAATACGGATTTTGAGGATAGCTAGACTTTGTCTATTGCTATCGATTTTCATCACCTTGATCATACGTTTTGATCGTAATCAGGAAATCAATTATGTATGCTTAATCCGTGGGAGGCAGATTTGGTTCAAAGTCTTCAATTGAGTTGAAGCAACTATTAGTTGGTGTGACGTCATCTAAGGGAATCAATTGCGCCGAGTCCTGCTGGGATTCAAGAGGCGTAAGGAGTGCAACTGTACCCGAAATGGTGTGAGACTGAGTTTGGGCTCAACTACATTCCAGACCGAAGTTAATTGGTAGTAGGCTAGTGTCTGTAGTGGCTTAATACAGTTTGGTGTTCAATCTGGACTAGGTCCTGGGTTTTTTCTGCATTGGCGGTTTCCTCGTTAACAAAACTTCTGGTGTCTGTGTTATTTCTTTTTCCACATTATATTGTTTATCTTTATAATTGAAATATCACAGGTTGTGCGCTAATCAATCAAAGTAGATACATCCGACTTAGTTTGTTGGATAAGACTTGATTGATTCTTGGACATTGGTCTTTGGTACCGTCTGAGTAATCTCTTTGTGATTAGGTTCACGGATTCGATTCTGTAAACGTTCTAATCGCAAAAGAGGGAGATATAACTCTACACATTATTCCTTAATTGAGTTTAGCTATCGGAGTTGTGTTGAGTTTGTCCATACAGATTGCCTACGAAAAAGTTGATGGTGTATTTTGGTATCCCTAGTGTTTTCAATTGGTATCAGAGCAGGCAAACACGTTAAAACCTAATAAGCATGTGTTTGAAAATCTCGTAGAATCTGTATTCACGTACAAACATGTCTCCAGCCGATTTTAATTTCACAAAGTGTTTGGGACTTATCTCAGAGGATAACTCCTTAGTTGATTCTTCCGAATCCAAAGGAAAAGATACCATGTTATCAGTTATTAATAATATGCTTCCCCTGATTACTAATGGGTTAATATCAGAATATGAGTTGGAACTTACCAAAAGTTTAAAATAATCTACTGAGAACGTTGATTTTCAAACCTCTAGAATTAGAGATCTTGAGGAAAAATGTACTCTGTATTTTGAAGAGCTTGATAAGTCCCTTGACAGGGAGCGTGAACTCTCTAGTTATATTGACACTTTTTCTAAGGATATGCGTAGATTTGCTCAAGAAATTACTATTTGAGATGAAAATATTAGTATGCTTGAAGATACCCGTAGAGAAAGTCCAACTAGAAAAAAATATGTTTACTCAAGTCTCACACATTAGAAGTGGATGGCCTTCGTGTTGAGAAAGTAAAACTATTTGCAGATCTCTTATTGGCTCAGGAACAGTGTTTCGCTTTGAAAGAAGAAAACTCTGTTTTAAAAAGTAAAATTACCTCATTGCCTGATGTTACAATCTCTGTAACATTACCTAGCATTGAGAAAGTTACTTCCGAGAAGATGTCTGGTAAAAAATGTTTAAGTAATCTGCCAACATATAATGAAGCTATCAGTAGAGACAATGCAACAAAGGTTTCTATTCCATGAATCTGTTTACACTGCGGAAAGAAGAATCATATTTCTCTGAATTGTTATTTTAGAAAGAAACAAATTTCTGATCTTCAAAAATTCCTTAACTTTGCAATTAAACAGGTAAAAAATCTGACTGCAATGGATTTTATTTCTGCGGAGAACCAAAAAGCTTATGGAAGGAATAATATGGGTGATTCCTCATGAAAATTCCATAGCGCAATTACTTTCATAATAAAGTGTCTAACAACACTACAAATATCAGCTCTTCTACTGATAGTGAAAGTAATTCCGGAAGATCTAAGTTCAGAAAACGGAATCCAATTGATTCTTACTTTCTGAAACGAATCTCAAGAGGTCCTCGTCTTGCTCCTCGAGGAAATCCTTCTTCAGAAAAACGGCTAAGTAAAGAGGAATTTTCGAACTTGCCTGTTACACAGGAAATTAGATCAAAACCTCATAAAAAACATAATAGAAGAAAGGAAAGAGGACATAGACAACGTCACAAGAAAGTCAGTCTCGATGTATCACCTTATGATACTGGTGGTGAGACTCTGTCTCATTTTTTTTGCCTAACCACTACAGGTGAGTCCTTGAAACTAACTTGAGAGTTACAAGGACTTTACATATATAAAAGGTTATCTTTGATATCGAGATTACTCAAGTATGATTCTTGATTGACGGTCTTTATTTTCATCTCTCTGGAAAAGGATTAAGTAATTGGAAGATTTTGTTCATTTATTTTAATTCCTTCCACAGCAGTATCCATTTAAGTGTTCTAATCTGTAGTGTATCTGGAACACTAAGTTTGTTGAGCTGGGAACATGTTGTTATGAGAAGAGGAAACTTATCTATTGGTTAGCTGTCAACCCGATAACCTCCTCTTGTTTCAGACCGTAATTGGTAAACTAGGGTTATGAGCCGGTTCACGTATCCTAATTTAAAAGAGATAAAAATTTAGGGTTTCCTTATAAAAGGAGGTAGAGAATTCTTGTTGTTCATAAACCTTTGGTTGAAAGAGTAATTAGTGGAGTTTTAGTTTTCATCTCTGCAAAAGAATGGAAAGCTCAAAAACACCTCATGAAACCATCGTTCTTGATGAAGACAACTCGACTGAAGGAAGTTCTTGCCATGAAAGAATGCTGAAAAGGATTGCTTTAAGAAAAGAACCTAACTCCTGGATTGTTGATTCCTTTAGGGATCTAACTCACGCTCAAAATGATTCTAAGATTGAAATTGCTAACCTCCAGTTGCAATTAAATCAGCTCATCGATGGTCAGTTCAAGATGATCGAAAAGCAAAAAGTCATGATTAGAAACAAGAAAAAGATGATCTGTGAATATACGAAACTTAGGTAGCATATTCGTATTGTAAATCATAATACATGTTTTATACTTGTGAGGTGAATAAAAATCTAGGCTGCACTTCGGGTTGCATAAGTCCGGATTTTGAGGATAACTAGACTTTGTCTATTTCTTTCAGTTTCCATCACCTTGATCATAAGTTTTGATCGTAATCAGGAAATCAATTATATAAGCTTAATCTTTGGGAGGCAGATTTGGTTTAAAGTCTTCAATTGAGTTGAAGCAACTCTTAGTTGGTGTGACGTCATCTAAGGGAATCAATTGCGCCGAGTCCTGCTGGGATTCAAGAGGCGTAAGGAGCGCCATTGTACCTGAATCGGTGTGAGACTGAATTCAGGCTCAACTACATTCCAGACCGAAGTTAGTTGGTAGTAGTCTAGTGTTTGTAACGCCTTAATACAGTTTGGTGTTCAATCTGGACTAGGTCCCGAGGTTTTTCTGCATTTGCGGTTTCCTCTTTAATAAAACTTCTGGTGTCTGTGTCATTTCTTTTTCCGCATTATATTGTTTATCTTTATAATTGAAATATCACAGGTTGTGTGTTAACCAATCATAGTAGATATATCTGACCTAGTTTGTTGGATACGACTTGATTGATTCTTGGACATTGGTCTTTGGTCCGTCCAAGTAATCTCTTTGTGATTAGGTTCACGAATTTGATTTTGTAAACGTTTTAATCGCAAGAGAGGTAGATATAACTCTAGACACTATTCCTCTATTGATTTAGCTCTCGAAGATATGTTGAGTTTGTCCATACATATTGCCCACGAAAAAGTTGGTGGTGTATTTTGGTACCCCAGTGTTTTCACCTTATTACAAAATAGTTTAGAGATCCTATCAAGAAGAGAAATAAATGATTTTCTAGAAAATGTTCGTCATCATCAAACTAGCCACATGATAGTGTTCCCCCTAAAAAGGTAGAGGACAATAGTGATGATGAGCATATGCCTCAGTATTTCAAGGGTAGAGGTTTTTGTCACTTTGCTAATGAATGTCCAAACCGCAGAAAATATATTGGCAATAAGGGTCTTGCTGCATCTCTTGGTGAAAATTGAAATCGTTATGATTCCACAAAGGAAGATGTATCAAATGTAGCACTTTCGGGATTGTAACGATACCTACATTGATATCGATAAGCTTTTTGAAGATCCTTCGTCTATTACATTCGAGAAGATAATAGATATTTCTTTTCTTAATGAAAATTTGTTATTGATGTTCTAGGATCATCTCAAGTATGTTTATCCGAAGAAACATGAGATGCTCTCGAACCTTCTCTCAACCGAAGATTTCCTTATTGTACCACTGACGGTCACGAACTCAAACGGTGCTTCAAGTATAATAAAAAAGTAAGGTATGTCAACAAACTATAACGGAGGCCTAGTCGTCTGAAAAATATACTCAAATTTTTCCATAATCCAAACCTTACCAAGGTAAGTAACTTTGTTTCTTCCTTTTCTCAAAGTTTGAATGATTCCAAGGGAAATGATAAACCTAAAGGAAAGAAGAGATCTAGATCTAAACGGTCAGAGAAAATGGATATTGATAAACCGGTGCAGGAATCTTGTGGTGAGCTTGCTCACCCCAACACAAACTAATTATGTTGAAAATAAGTGTATTCTTGTCTCATGTTCCATTAAAAGAGACAAGAACTATGCACCTTAAAGGACTTCGGGTCAAACTATATGTAGTTTGCGTCTAAAATATTATTATTTGAATTTCTATCTTCGGTTGATTCATCTTGAGAGATATTTGGTAAATTCTTTGTCAAGAAGCAGCCATTATTAAATAGAGAATAACAATAGTTTATGTTGAGCCTTGATCCGTTAAATCTGGTCCAGTACAAGATCAAGTATCTATTCTGGTTTTTGATTTAGTCATATGACTATAATATCAAAATTCATTCTCAATGCATCCTCTATAATATCAAAATTCATAATTTCCATCTTATGCTCTCTCCACCATGGGGACTTTTCTCAATATCCATGAAGTCTACATCAATTCGAGGCCTCACAACGCGCTCGTCCTATAATGAAGATCAATGGAACAATTAAACTGCAATTATCATACTTCTACAAAAACGAAGAGAATAATACTTACTTGTGAAGATCTTGGAAGTATTTTCCGTTTTTCACCAGGGATTGGCTTTAACCTTAGTTGATCAGAAATCATCCTAGCAATAGGAAATTCTTGTTCTGGAGAACGAACGACCATCACAAAATTATGAAGACGCTCGAGTTTCTCATTCCAAAAATCCACGTAAACCGGACTCACATATGTCGCTCGGTCTGAATGAGGAAACAAATACTCATGTACGCTCACATGTGTGCGATGTAATCAAGTGTTAAGTTGTTCAACTAATGGCTTACTATTTCGAATATTCGAAACCCATCTGTCATGTTGCCCTGTCGATTTTATATTATTCTATAAGAAAGTTTCCTCGCATTACAGATACTAAATGGCCGGGAATACAACTCAACATAAAAGATCTTTCACCATCACTAATGTCTGTACCGGATTCCAAAATGATGTTCTCTCTTGCATTAAAGTGATCAACTGAGAAACAAAAGGAGGAACGGACACCCATGGGAGGAAATTAAATTCAGACTCGTTGTCCAACAAATCGATGAGACATGCTTTGGACCAGGGTTGCTTTGTAGACCAGCGCAAGATCCTGGCGTTGTCATCTTCAGAGAAAGCATGACGTGAATCAGCACCTGGCCCTTGCAAGACACTATAGACACATGTTTGTCAAAGCGTTCCCACAATAATGCTTGGAGAAACATTGAACGTATGATTCAATTTCCATAAAGCTATTTAGAGACGCCGGAGTCTACAACCAAGGAGTCCAGGTTGGAATATAATGAACCCAGGAACAGACTTCCAATGGGAAGTTTCTCACCTTTATCCATTTTGATAGCGAAAGTAACCACAAACGGCTTCAACAAGATTCCACCATTTTCAAGTACATCTCTGGACAACGACAAAGATAAGAAAGCAACAACAGTTAACGTACTATCTGCAGGCTTATTGGGCTCCTTCTTCAATGGACACCAATACCTCTAGGCCTGTCAATATCTGTCCGATATCCGAAATCCGTTTCCGAGTATTCGAGATCCTACAGTATTTTATCAGTTTTATTGGATATCGGATATCAGATCGGATATTTCTTCCTTAATATATCGAAATCGGATTAGTCTCCATCCGAATTGTTAATATCCGATATCCGATATAACAAGGATTATTTGTGATTGACCCTGACCATTTTAGAGTCGAGTATAAGAGTAAGGAAAAATATCCGATATCCGATATGAAATGTTTGAGAAATTGAACTTAAATTTCAATTATGAACATGTTTTATAGGGTTTTTAACATTTTTTATCAGAACCGGATATTATCGGATAAATATCCAATAGCTTAGCCTATCGGAATCGATATCTGATTTTGATATCCTATAGGATATTATCGGATATCGAATATCCGATAGCGCTTAACCTATCAGATACGGATTTCCAAATATCCGACCTATATTCATCCATTGACACCCCTAAATACCTCAACCACTGAGTGTAACAGTTGTCAGACGTTTTGTTAATATCATGCATCTTAATTGTCAAAACTTCAGACATCGCAATTTCTTCTGCTGAGAGCCTTCCAAGAATATTACCGATAACAGGGAGATTCAACAAGACTGCAACATCCTCCGAGGTTATGGTGAACTCTCCCTATTTGCATATGAAAGTGTGAGTATGAATGCACCAGTGAGCGAGCAGAGCTATCATACCTCGTAAATCATGATAAACGAAC
This sequence comes from Papaver atlanticum, assembly GCA_023531105.1. NCBI lineage: Eukaryota > Viridiplantae > Streptophyta > Magnoliopsida > Ranunculales > Papaveraceae > Papaver > Papaver atlanticum. The sequence continues at coordinate 483,196 of JAJJMB010002020.1, forward strand.
ATGTCTTCAGCCGCACTGATAACCTCAGTTATCTGTGCACTGTCTAACGTGGCTCGAACATGGTCATAACCCAGCATATGCCTTGTCCATCCAGAAAAGTCCGTTAGAGGCCTTCGAGAAAGCTTGAAATCTATGGGCGAAGCAGAATAATGTCCTCCTTGCAGACAAAACCGAATTATTGTTTGGGGAGATATCAGCTTTTTCTGAATAATTTCTCTTGGATTTATGAAGGAGAAACACGTAACCTGGAAGACATTTTCCGGGTCTATACTGAACTACAAAGAAATCATCATCCATGTTTGGAGTATTTTTAATCATCAAGGGGGACAAGTGATACCTATACCAAACCAAATGGCTTTAACAAAAGAACACCCGATGGAAAGATTTTGCTGGTATCAGCCGGTCTATTGTTGCACAACACACAATTCACAGAAGCATACTTGGAGAAAGCATAAATTTTCATATTGAGAGATAGAACATCAGTACAAAGTTTCCACAAAGATAAGCTAATCCGGGGTATGACCTTGATTTCCAGAGTTTCCTCCGGAACTTTGCATTACTATCATTTCCAGCTGCTGAGAGTAATCTATAGGCAGATTTAGTAGTAAATTCACCATATTTAGTCCCAATCCAGTACATGGTGTTGTCCCCTTGGTTCGAAAGGTAAACTGAAGAAATTTTCCTAATCATATCGAGATCAAAGAATGGATTGAGTTTATTCATGTCCCGACTTCTATCCACAGTGATAAGATCCCTGACAAGAATAGGGGGATGGGAATGACTATTAGAAATAGTAGAACCATCTGGCAACCATTTATCGTCAAAAATTGATCTCATGAACACTCCTGATATTTCTCTTTCCAAAACCCATCTCAACGAAGAAGGCAAATAACTGAATATTTCTCTGATCAGATCGGCTCCATAGGAGCCGATCTGAGCAGATCAAACACCATAAATCGCTCTATCTCTCCTTGATCTATCGTTTGCTGTTATTTTTTCAAGTTTCAGTAACCGATTGGTTTTTCATCGTCGATCATTTTCTAAAGATTGAAACTCTGTTTCTATTTGGATCTCGGTTTCTACAGTATAGTTAAGTTTATTTGTTAGTTTTCTTTTGGGTTTACTGATCCATATCAGTCTATCCCTGTCTTTCTCTCTTTAGTTCAAGGAGTTAAGTTCTTGCTGCATTTTATAAATCTTAGGTTTTGTTGGTCAAGAGCTTAAATTACTATCTAGTTTCTCTTCTTTCCCCCCCCGTGTTTTATCTTCTTCTAGGTCTTTTCCTTCTAGACTTCTTAGATCAAGTTTATGTTTTCCTATTTTAATCTTAGGTTTGAATGTTTAGGAACAACAAAGTTTAAATACTGCAAGTGTTTGTTGTTTGTCCATCTTCAACTAATATTAGTCCAGCAGCAACAACAAAGTTTCTTCAGCAGCCTCCTCAAGCTCCATGACTCTGGTACCACTCCTCACTTCTCCATCAGCAACAATAGTTCCGAAGACTCAGACACGAACAGTTACGAAGACACCAAGACCGATTTCGAAAAAGATCCTAACCATTCCAGACCGTTTCAACAAAATGAAAACTCATTTTACTTGTTACTTGTGTTACCTGTGTTACTGCTACTATGGAAAAATCACTGAAAAAAGGATGGATCTATGGATTCTATTGTACCTTTGTCGCATGTGTTACTGTGATTTTGATAAAAACCCTGAGAAATGGTGGAATCTTTGGATCCTAACACCTTTATTGATTGTAGAGGTGTTATATGGGTTGGATGTGTTACTTTTGATCCAACGAGGACCATTTAAACTTGTCCTTTCATGGTTAGGAATGATAGGAATCTATTTTCAGAGTAGGGATTGGGATTATGATGTAAATGAGTATAGCTGTTCGTATTGTCTATTTGAAATTTTTAAGTTTGTTGTAATAGATGGTGACCGAGTGAGTCCTGTAACCTCTCCTGTTCTTGAATTGGAGCTTGATTATCAATATATTTGAGGCTATCCTCTTTTCCGAAAAAGAAAAAAAAGGAACACTCCTGATTTTAGTAGTGGGGCGAATTTAGCTGACAGATAATCATTATTGCGTTTGCCACGCGTCCGAGTCCGAGGGGCGGGAATGACTTAATTTTTTTGAAAACTTGGGATTTTGGCCCCGAAAACCTTTTTAAAATCCCATTTTTCCCACCTTGACACCTCATCGATCCTAAACACTAAATTTTTCACCGTCCATAACAAAGTTATCTACGGTACAGAATCTCTCAACCCATTAGTTACAGATCACTCTCCACTACTCTCTCTCTATATAAACGAATCAAGGTCATCAAAACAAAACACCTCACAGATTAAATCGCTTCTCCACTTTCAGAGATCTAGGTTCGGGAATTTAATAGGTTCGTTTCTCTCTCTTTTTTTTCATTTCTCAGCTAGGTTTTTTGATAATTATTTATTTAGGTTCAATTTTGTCTGGATTTGTTAATTTCATTTGAGATAATTTTGGTTTTTCAATTTTTTTCAATTTAATTTTTTAGATCTGGGAATTAGGGTTTGAGAAATTGATTATGAAATTGTTACTGATTTATGAATTTTGCAATTTATTTTCAGATCCAAAACTTTGAAATCAACAATGTCAGGACGTGGTAAGGGAGGAAAAGGTTTGGGAAAGGGAGGAGCAAAGCGTCATCGCAAAGTACTTCGTGATAACATTCAAGGTATTACAAAACCAGCAATCAGGAGATTAGCAAGAAGAGGAGGTGTAAAACGTATAAGTGGATTGATTTATGAAGAAACAAGAGGAGTTCTTAAGATCTTTTTGGAGAATGTGATTCGTGATGCTGTTACTTACACTGAACATGCCAGGAGGAAGACTGTTACTGCCATGGATGTTGTTTATGCTCTCAAGAGACAGGGAAGAACTCTTTATGGTTTTGGAGGTTAGGGTTTCAAGCTGACAAGAAAACAAAACCATCCAAGGACGATCTAATAGTACTACTATCTTTTGTTTCTCATAATCTCTAATCTAATTAGGTTTCTTAATTTGAAGTTTTATTGTGGTTTAAGAATGTAATTACTGCTTTGAATGTTATCTGGTGACTACTACTTGTAGAAGAAGGATTTTATGAAATGAAATTTACAGTTTCTTCCAATTGATCTGCAGTTTTTCTTATTGTTTTTCATGATAAATCAATTTGGGATTTTTCAGTTTTGATTCCGTTTGTGATATTGGTTAACAGTGCAAGTGATGGTTTCAATGGAAATCTCAATGTTGAATTTACCAAAAAAAATCAATGTTAAATTTGTAAAATTCGAAGAAGAATCAATTTGTGTGTTGATACCATTCACCTTTTGATGTATTTGATCTACCGGAACCGAATGCTCTCTGAATCTTAGAATGTTTGGTTTGGTTTTTATTTGGATTCATTGTTCTGTTAAAATTTGGTAGTGTAATCCGAGTTTGATACAGACTTCATTGGTATCTTCTATTCCATTGCATTCCTCTCTGATTTTAGTTGGTTCAATCTTGCCATTGCCTTGGTCAAAGGAAACTCAATCTAAAAAATGTGAAAAAACTTTTGCTGGGATCTGATCGGGGAGCTACCTTCTACAATGGCTAAGGATCTGTTGAAAACATGGAGTTTAATGGGTGAATTTTCTTTGACGATTCATGGTGATTGAATTTGTAAATGAAGAAGATAGACAAAGAGCTGTTAAGTTAATAGATTGTTCATAGTCAGACCTTGGCAACCTTTCCTAGAGAATGAAATAACAGAAATCAGAACAAATCCAATGTGGGCTAAACTAAAAAACGTGCCACTTTTTCTTTGGGATACTGATGGATAGAGTGACATTGCTGGTATTCATGGCTAACCAGTAACCAATTTCAATGAAATGATCTTACTGCTAGTAGTAGACACTCCTTTGCAAGATTTGTGTTGAAATTGATGTACAGACTGAACTTCAGAAGTCACATGTCTTTAACATAGACGGCAAACAAATGAAATTGATACCTCCGCGCTGTACGGTTTGCGATATATTTGGACATACAAATGCTAAATGCCCAAAACTCAGAAAATAATTGTTCAAGTTCCACCATTAAAAAGCTATCCATGTCATCAGTTGCCAAAAAAACACCACCGCCACAGGGGCCAGCACTCCCAACATATTCACAGATGGTGTATAGTCTTGCAAAGTAGGCATCCCCTTTATCTAACATAACATTGTCCTGATGCCCTTACATGATATTCCAAATTCGCCAAACTATTCCCATTTCAATTAGAGCTGAGTTGGAGCCGACAATATTAAACCTGACGTCTTTAGGGGCGACCCCGAAAAAATTAGGGGTGACTAATAAGATAAAAGAGGTTGGAAAATACTTATATGTCCCTTCATAATCGGTAGTTTAGTATTTTTTTGTTTATCTACCGATTGTGACTATGTTCTTCTCTTCTTTGAGAAATCCAAAATTCCATTGGTTTTTGAAAAAATTGAATTTAGGGCTACTACCACAATCGGTAGATAAATAACATCACGATAGATAATAAACATCACGAAACTACCGATTATGCAACTATAGAAATTCAAAATTCCATTGGTTTTTGAAAATTTCGAATTTGGGGCAACTACCACAATCAGTAGATAAAAGAACATCACGAGACTACCGATTGTACAATCGGTAGATAATAAACATCACGAAACTACCGATTGTGCAAATAGAGAAATTCAAAATTCCATTG
>JAJJMB010002020.1:487941-564703 GCA_023531105.1 Papaver atlanticum
TCACGAAACTACCGATTGTGCAAATAGAGAAATTCAAAATTCCATTGTTTTTGAAAAATTTGAATTTGGGGCTACTACCATAAATCGGTAGAAAATTAACATCACGAGATTACCATTTTAACTACCGATTATAATTTGCGTAACACAAACCAACATACATCAATATAAACTACCGATTGTAGTATTGTCTACCGATTATGGAGGGCATTTTAGATATTTCGAAAAATTTGAGATAAGGGGTGGCTTTATTTTTGTTTTGGATGACCCTATTTTGTTTTATTAGTCGCCCCTAATTCTTTCGGGGTCGCCCGTAAAGACACCAGGATATTAAAATGCTTGCTAAATATATTTTCCAGGTTTTTCGTCTATACTGGCCCGAGTTGAGACTTGGAGCGAGATGGGGTTAGTCCCACATAGATTACGAAGCACAATGCAGCCGTACTGTAAGTACAGAGGGAAGTATTCTTTTGCCTCTTTACGAAATAATACCGTGTGCTTGCCGTATGTAGGAACCCAACAGCGCCTCTCAAATAAGCTTTCCTACCGGAGGCTTATTTTACAGGTACGCCCTTGATCAAATACTATTTGATATGCTTGTATAATCAGATAGCATCTTATCTGCTTCAAAAAAAGAAAGAAAAAAGCATCAAGTCGAATATGGAGCAACATCCCGACTACTATACGGTGGTGTACATGGAAAATGCGAAATGCAAGAACCTTCGATAACAAAAAGAAAACTTTGGCAAGCCTCATTAGAGATATCAAACTTCAAGCGTTCTTTTGGGCCAAATCGAATACAAGAATGTCAGGGATTACGACAAATTTTGTGATTTCTTTATGGGATTCATTATACCGGCCTCTGTAATTTTTTATTTGGGTAGCCGAATCCCCTTTCGGTTCCCTTTTTTTTGTTCGGTTGTAATCATTGGGTTAAGGTACCCCTTAAGTGCCTTTTTGCGATGAAATTTCTATTTGACCGATCAAATAAAAAATCTTTGGCTCAAACAGTGCTACGTTGTATGCCAAAAATAAAAAAGTATTGCAGTAGTTCTTTGAATGATTGGTGTTCAAGTTGTTTTGATTTTCAACTCGCGAGGAATTTGCAGTTAGCTTATTTGTGTTAAGTTATGTGGTGCAGTTTAGGTTAATTTTCTTGTAAATTCGTGGGCTTAAGGGCAAGTCTTATGGTGGAAGAATTTCATCGTTCAAGTTCCATACTACCTCACCATTTAGAATAGATCATGGAAACGCAAGTTTCATGGTGGAAGACAGACTTCCAAAGCGACAAAAAAATTAGCAAAATTTGGTTTTGATTTGGATTTTGATAATCTCTCTCCAACGTACATGGAGAATATTGGTTTACAGTAAGTCTTCTATAAATTAATAGCATTGGGGTTGTTAAATTATATCAATTTAACGAATTATTAATTTACCGATTAATTAATACGTTTGTAATTTTTCGAAGCATGCCTAATTTAAATTTCAAAGGTAAGTGCGTAATTTATTTTTCTATAACAAAAAACGTACAGACATTTTAATTTCAATTTAAACAATTTTATGGCATGACATCCGACAATATATTACATATTATGTGTGTAAATGTATATACTTTTATAATAAAACTAAAAGAATCTTAAGAGACAACAACAAATTAGAGATGAAGTCTAGTGCGATATAAATTTGAACAAGAAACAAATGACTTTGGATTCCTATGTTAATAAGACACCGTAATATTGTGATATTACATTGATTATCAATTTATATATTAGTTGGGCTATCAATTTATATATTAATTGGGCTCTATTAGAAGCTTATTTTTTTATTATCTTATAAAGCTAGCGGGGTTATTAACTGAACACACTGGGCCTAGGTCGAAACTGGCAAAAATAATATTTTAGCGAAGTTATTAATTTATTGCGGATTAATTTAACGAAGTTTTACTGTATTATCTGTTTCTTTTTTTACTTTTGCTCGACTATACTAATGACTTATATATTTACTTCTTAATTTCTCTCCGATCTTCATCATCTTTATCTTCTTATACTTCTTAATTTCTCTCTGATCTTTTTATGTTTTTTTTGACGCTCAATATAATCAAAATTACATGGTGAGATAACTAAATAGTTGGTTTTCTAAATTCGACCGGTTAGCCAGTAGGTTTTTGGGTATTACACCTAAAAGACGACAAAGGTTCAACGTTTAACTTTTTTTCTACTAACAATATATTTTGGAGTGGAAAAGTGTTAATTTGATGGTTCATTATAAAATCAAAGATATTCACATTACAGATAAAAAGGATTTACTGTCTAGCAATTTGCTTCTTCAGTGATTTGAGAGACTTAAAGAAGTCTTAATAGTTCTTCCATAGTATTTTGATTTGGGGTTACATGACTCTATTTTTATTTTTTCGATGAAAATATAAGTTCAATTACAGGCAAGCAGAGATTTTTTTTAATTTGCAGGGTACTTTGATACGAGTGAGAGAATGACGTTTTCAATTCCTTTTGTTTTATTAATATTAATAACAATAAAAAATTATAAATGTTTGACGGGGTTGACGTTATGAAACAACAGTTACATCTCATGACATGTGGCAGTTTCTCATATATTGGAAAAGGGGGACAAGTAATTTTATAAGTCAGAGGATCTGAACCCGTGCACAAGGACAAGTCATGTGATCGGAACAACTTCCTTCACAATCGCAGCCGACAAAGTCTTTTGGCTTCTTTACATTTGGCGAATACCACATATCTGCTATAGTAAAATCTGTACATAAATAAGTTTGAAAAAGTTATTAACTGTCATAACCCGTCTTTTTAAAAAACGCTTTTTTCTAGAACCGACTCTTTAAGAGGTAGGTACATTCATTTTAGTGTTACTTTCTAAGTAAAATATTGTTCTTTCGTAACAGAAACCCTTTTTCAAGTAACCATAGCGCCAATAGCTAATATTACGTGTGAATAACCGACTCTTCACGCATTGTATTAAAAGAAAATGCAATGATATTGTTATATGTAAAATATATTTTATTGGTTCCACCTATTTGTCACCCACATTTTTTCCTATTTGCCACCCACCTTATAATTTATAAAACAATTTGACTTTTTAATTATACTTTTTCCTATTTACCATCTATAAAAATTCAAATATAATTTGTCTATGATTTTAACTACTGTTATTTGTCTTCATGGAAACCAAATTGAATCTAACTGCCCTCTACATTCAGTTTCAAATAACAAAAACTAGTAGAGTAACTGTAACATGAGACCAATTTCCCCCCCCTCTCTTTGATTCTGGACGAGCGACTTTGACCACTTCTTAGGCGATTTGAGGGAGGTGTTTTTGTTAGGGTTTTTTTGGTTTTTTCTTCTCAGACATGGCGGAAGACAGCGGCTCTTTCGTTTTTCCTGGTGGTTTTGCTATACCATCTTCCTCCCAGAGGGTAGAGGGATCTTGCTTGGGAGATTCTGGTTCTCCAAAAAAAATATATTCACAGTTCTGGTAAGTTTTTTAATGGATCTGATTTAGATTCTTCAAAGTTGTTTTGGTCTGATTTCTTCAAAAAGAAAAGAGAAGCTTCTCCGGCTGCTTCTTTGGGATTTCGTCACTTGCTTATGTTGATGGAAATAGAGTGGCTAATATTAATTTTTATGATGTTGCGGAAGATCTCACAAATTGTGAGGATCTGGTGATTGGAACTTGTATTGGTAAGAAGCTCCCTTACTGGTTGGTTAAGAACACAATGACTCGTGCTTGGAAAATTAAGGGTTCTATGCAATTGAAAATTCACGGAGATTCAATCTATGTTTTTGAGTTTGATAATGAGGAAGATCGTTTAGCTTCTATTGAATTTGGTCTTGTCTTTATTTCGAGTTAGATTTTTCTTGTTAGACCTTCGCATGAACTGATTGAACAGAAATTTGCGGAACTAAATTCTGTTCCTATTTGGGTCAATCTCTGTAAAGTTCCATTGCACATGTGGAATGCTTCTTCCTTTTAAAAAATTGCAAGTCTGATAGGTAAACCAATCATGATGGATCAGCTCAAGATGAATAAAACGAGGATGAGTTTTGCAAGAGTTCTGGTGGAAGTTGATGTAAATTGTGATTATCCTTCCATTCTCCCAATTTATTACAAGGGAAAGCATGTGGAGGTTGAGTATCTTTGGAAACTTCAGGTTTGTGCTGAATGCAAGACTTTTGAACACTCATTTTCTAAATTTTCAATGGCAAAGTGTAAGGAAATCCAAAAACCTGTTATGCAGACAAACACTACTTCAGTAGAGAAGTATTCTTGGGTTGTTAAGGGGTCAAAGAAACATTGGCACACAATAATTGATACTGAGAAGATATCAAAACCTCGGATAGAAAAAAATATCATGGAAGCTGATACTATTTTACCCGGAGGAAATAAGGAGAATGAGGGTATGGAACTAGAAAGTGGTATTAACATTCCTACTGGTAATATGTTTGATGTTTTAGTAGAGAATGTTTCTAATGGTGGGGATGCTGATGCTCTTGGTCCTGTTAAAGTATTAGTTCAGAACTTTAATTCTGGAATGAATGTTGTTTCTTCTTGTCATCAATCTAATGATGCTTGTTTTGGTGGAGTTCGAGGTAAGTTTTTTCCCAAAGCAAATGTTAGCTCCAATTCTACTTTGTTTTCTCCTAAGGGAATGGATCTCAAGAAATCATCTAGGCCTAAGAGGCCACCTTTATATATTTTTAATGATGTTTAAACTCGGTTGCTGGAACATTAGAGGGTTTAATGACCCTCTAAAGGAATGGGAGGTTAGTAGATTCATCTTGTCGAATAAATTACCCATTGTAGGAATAATATAAACCATGTTCATAAGATTAATAAGGATGTCATTAGATTTTCAATAAACAAGAACTGGAAGTTCGTTGATAATTACTTTAATAATTGTTCTGGTCGTATCTGGGTGGGATGGAATCCCCTTGAAGTTGATATTTCTGTTGTCCATTTTTCTTCGCAAGTTATATTTTTTGAAGTTATTACTAAGAGGAATCTGAAATTTGTTGTTACAATGGTTTATGGTGAAAATGATAGTACACTTAGAACTGCTCTTTGAAATGATCTTATTGCCTTTGCTTCTATGTATGAGGGTCCTTGGGTGGTTTAGGGATATTTCTATGAAATTTTACCTTCGAATGAAAGAATGGGTGGGTCAAATGTTCATGTTTCTGTGATGAATGATTTTATTCAATGTACTCAAGATATTCATTTATTTGAACTTCCTTTTTCGGGTGATTTATTTAATTGATCTAATAAACAAATTGGTTCGAGTAGGTGTTAGAGTACTTCTCGGTCGAAATCGCAAGTGTTGCTATCTCAAGCTTGTTTGTCAAGTTTAGTGGTCAAAACTATAAGTCTTGATTTCTAGTCTACTTATAGCTATGTCTTGGATTACGATAGAATGTGTAGTTGAGCTTTAGACTTCACGGAGTTCATCGATTGAAGAAGAAGAACTACTAAGGGGAGTTTGTATAACTTCATCAACAAAAGGTATGTAGAGACTTGAACTCATCTATCACTCAGAAGTCTATTATTTGCTATCTCCTATTGAGACAAAAGTTGATAGCTATATAGACTTTACATTATACACATTTGATATTTCGAGTTGAGTTTAACTCGCTTATATCTTTCTCGGAATATGTGTTGGAAAGATTTCTGCTTTAACCACATTTATCGTTATTCTTGACGAAAGTCAAAAGATGATCATGTGAAAATCACCTGGTAACATCTTACATGATTTGTGTGAGACAATCATTTGATGTAGGCTCGGAATGTTTCGTATTGATCATTCGATCACTTGAAAATTTCTTATAAGCTAATAGTTTGTGTGAGACAGCTATGGTCTTCTTCTAAGAATGTTTCAATGATTGAAATGGGAGTTAAGAGCTAAAACCGATGTCTGGATACATTACGGTTTGTGTACTTAGTGTACGAACTGTTTTGACGGAATTCAGGACCGAAAGTTTGCATACCCGCTCGAAAACTTATTCAACTGTTTAAGTCAGGGTACTTAAGTTTGCATACCCGTTCGAAAACCGATTTAAATGTTGAAGTTCGGGAACCAAGTTTGCGTACCCGTTCGCAAACGGTTTCCACTGAGTTAGGTCCGGAGCTAAAGTTTGCAAACTGTCGGCTTGTGACCAATGTCCGGAACTTAAGTTTGTGTACCCATATGCAAACTTAAGTGGTTCAGGTTCTTAAATCGGTTAAGTATGATTTCATACTCATGAACAAATACATTTATAAATTAAGGAATGCAATCTTTGCAAACCGTGGCTAAAATGTTCATGAACTGATTCTTTTGAATCAATCCGATTTTGCTTCAATTGTGTCTTGTATACTTCTGTGAGAATATAAACAATTGAACAACTCTATGAGTAACACAATTAGATTCATTTGATTATCAATTGATCAAGAAGTGTTAAGATGGACAAGGTTAAGAGAAAAGTGTTCATACGACTAACTTCGGTTAACTGTTATTGAGCCAACTCAATATACACGTTTAGGTATAGTTACTCATATCTAAATGAAGGTATATTTCATTTGTGTGTAACAAGCTAAAGACCATCTAATGGTGGAAAGATATTAGCTTGAATCTTAAATCAGGTTTCATCTAATGGTGAATATTGATTGCTTTGTTCCAAAGTTATCAAACCCTGATTTGAAGACTATATAAGGGAGAACTCTAGCAACTGGGAAACCTAATCCCCATATCTCATGTGTGATACTAGTTGCGACTAGAGTCAATTCTCTTTTAACCTAGGTTTTTCCTAAAACCATTATAGGTTAACGACTTAAAGACTTCATTGGGATTCTGAAGCCAGACCCAACTATTTTCTTTGTAGTTACGTGTTTTGATTTTACTTTGTTCCATTGCATTGAGTACTATCTTCTCTAAGATTTGCTCGAGATTTATCTCTGATAGGTAAGATATAAAAAGTAATCACAAAGCTCTTCGTATCATTCTTTGTGATTCCATAATAACTTGTTCTACTACCATATAGTTAAGTTATTGTGAGGTGATTGATATTTCTAGGCTGTTCTTCAGGAATATAAGACCGGATTATCAATTGGTTTCTGTTCACCTTGATTTATCAAAAGACAAAACAAAAACTTCATAGGTATTTCTGTGGGAGACAAATTTATCTATTCAAATAGACTTTTCTTTGTGAGACAGATTTGTTTATCAAGTCTTCGACTTTGGGTCGTAGCAACTCTTAGTTGTAGGTGAGATCAACTAAGGGAATCAAGTGCGTAGAGTCCTGCTGGGATTCAGAGGCGTAAGGAACGCGACTGTACCGTAATTAGTGTGAGATTGGTTATGGCTCAACTAAATTCCAGTCAGAAGTTAACTTGTAGTAGGCTAGAGTCTGTAGCGGCTTAATACAGTGTGGTGTTCAATTCTGGACTAGGTCCCGGGTTTTTTCCTGCATTTGCGGTTTCCTCCTTAACAAAACTTATGGTGTCTGTGTTATTTCTTTTCCGCATTATATTTTCTATATAATTAAAATATCATAGGTTGTGCGTAGTTCAATCAATTGGTAAATCCAACCTTTGGTTGTTGATTGAAATTGATTGACACTTGAACATTGGTCTTTGGTACCATTCAAGGTTTTTCTCATAATAATCAGGCTCGCGGATTTCTATCTGTTTGATTTGCTAATTACATTGATAAACAGAGATATAACTCTTGGATATATTTTCCTTGATTGAGTCTGACTTTTTAGTTGATTCTCCTGGAATTATATTGGAGTTAGTCCATACAGATTGCCTAAATGAAATATTGGGTGTGGTTGTTAGACCCCCGCTTTTTCAGTAGGATCGTCTCTAAAATTGAAAGAGTTGTAGTCAATATTAAATGGGTCTCTATGTTTAATTGTTCTAAAGTTGATTTTTTAAACCCTGGAGATTCAAACCATTCTCTCAACACGGTCCTCCACCGTTTAGTTTTTTCAATTATTTCACAGAAGAACCTGATTTTTTTAATATTGTTCGGGAAGCTTGGAAGGTAAAAGTTAAGGGAAATCCTATGTTTGTTTTTGTCTCTAAGCTCAAGAGGGTCAAGCATGTTTTATGGAATGAAAAAGAACTATATTCAATAATCTTTCTGATTTAGTGAGTCAAGCTAACGAGGTTATGGTGTCTGCCCAAGCTACAGTTCAGTCCCGGCCTTTCGATGCTGATGCTACTTATGTTGAGAAACATGTTGTCGGTGCTTATGCTAAGGCAGATAGACATGAAGAGTCTATACTTAAGCAGAAGTCTAGGGTGCAATGAATGTAATTGGGGGATTCAAATGCTTCTTTCTTCCATAACTCTTTAAAAGAAAGACGTTGTTTAAATAATATTTTACTTTGAAGACTTCAAATGATATTATTCTTGATACTGATTAGGTTCAGTTTTTCTCTACTCTATTTAATAGGGAAGGGTCTTCTAGTTTTACTGATACTAATGCTGCTTTTGTGAATTTCTATAATCTGGTTGGTGTTGATGAGGCAGATGGTTTGATCTCTCCCATTACCCGTGATGAAATAGTTTATGCTCTTTAATGCATTGGTTCCAGCAAAGTTCCGGGTCCGGATGGTTTCTCAAGTCATTTCTTCAAGATATGTTGGAGCATTATTGAGTCCGACTTCGTTAAAGCTATTCAAAACTTTTTCTCAAAATATAAACTCTTGGGTGAAGTTAACAGTACCTTTCTCGTTTGATTCCTAAGATTGGTAATCCATTTGTAGTTTCTGATTGTAGGCCCATCTCTTGCTGTAACGTTATTTACAAATGTATCACCAAAATTATTGCAATTAGAATGAAAAATGTTTTGAATAACTTAGTTAGTGCGAATCAATCCGCTTTTATTTCTGGTAGATCCATTCAGGATAACATCATGCTTGCACATGAAATAGTTAGAAACTATCATCGGAATAATGGTGCTCCTTGGTGTTCTTTAAATATTGACTTAAAAAAAGCTTATGACACTGTCAGTTGGGAGGCTATTTTACTTTGCTTACGTAGAATAAGGTTTCCTAACCAATTTGTTGAATGGATTTATACTTGTATATCTATGGAATTTTTTTTGTCCTAATCAATGGTTCCCTGTATGGTTACTTCTCATCTAGCATAGGCCTTCGTCAAGGCTGTCCTCTTTTACCGTATTTGCTTGTTATTTTATGGAAATTTTGAGTTTCTTGTTGAACTTCCAAGTTGATGCTGGGTCTTATGGCCTTCATCCTAGATGTCGTTTGACTAAACTTACCCATTTGTGTTTCGCGGATGACATTTTAGTATTTTTTTTAAAGGCTCATTGGCCGCTGCAAACTCTCTTATGCATGCTTTCTCTACTTTCAGTTATATCTATGGGCTTGAGATGAACATGCAGAATACTGCTCTTTATTCTTCTTCGGTTTATGGTGATACCCTTTCTCAGATTTTAGTTGGTTCGGATTGCACTGTTGGTGAGCTACCTGTTAGTTATCTGGAGGTGTCGCTTTTGTCTACAAGATTATCTTACCAGGATTGTCTTCCTTTGATTTCTAAGGTCATTAAAAGAGTAAAAACTGGGAAAGATAAATCCTTATCTTATGCATGAAGACTACTGTTGATCATTTTTAAAAATTAGTGGTATGATATTATTTTTTTTGGCTTTCTTGTTTTGTTTTGCCGAAAAGAGCTATTAAAGAGCTAAACTCTATTTGTAAGAGATTTTTGTGGGCATATTTTGATATGGGAAAGAAGTATCATCCTATTTGTTGGGATATAATATGTCGTCCTGTTGATGAAAAGGGATTAGGGGTGAGAAGCATTGAGATTACAAATTCATTTGCCAACCTTAGACATCTGTGGGATCCTGTGGGTGGGAAGTAACTATTTGGACTGACTGGATTCACAAAAATCTTATTAGAAATAAGGATTTTTGGTCTCTTAATGTGCCACATGAATCCTCTTGGAGCTGGAGAAGAATACTGGAGCAAAGGAATATTGCTAAAGATCTCATTTTTCATTTGATTGGTAATGGTGAGAATATTAAGTTCCTCTCTGATCTTTGGCATCCTTATGGTAGGTTAAATGATTGGCTAAGTAGAGATATCAGTGATGAACTCTGCTCTAACTTTAATTGTATGGTAAGTAACTTCATTGAGCAGTCTAAATGGTGTTTCCTTTTTCTCAGAATCCAGAGGTTATCCATGTGATTAATAAACTACAAGAGGTTAATTTTAACGGACGAGAACATGACATTATTGTTTTGAAACCAAATTCTAGTGGTGACTACACTATGAAAGACACTTATAAAAGTTTGGCTGGAGTTAGAGAAAAGGTGTTTTGGCAGAGTCTTGTTTGGTTCAAATCTCATGTGCCAAGACACTGTTATTGCTTGGTTAGGGTTTCATAAGAGACTGAAGACAAGAGAGAAGATGGTTAAATAGGGATTACTTCAATCTGCCAATTGTATTCTTTGTGAGGGTATGGGTGAGTCAGAGGAGCATCTGTTTCATGAGTGTCCTTTTTCTGCTAGCATTTGGAAGGGCATTCTGGATAAAATGGGAGAGAGCTGAGTAGTTGCTGGTTGCAAGAGATACATTGGTGTGTTGCAAATTTTGCAGGTGAAGGGATTATTTCCAGGTTTAAGAAGATTTCTCTCAATTGTTTTATGTATCATATTTGGAAAGAGAGAAACTGCAGGGTCTTTGATAGTAAATTTAATTCAGCAGATCGAGTTAGTTATGCTATTGTTGATGATGTCAGAGTGAAGGCCTTATCCATGAAAAGCAAAGTGAAAGATAGTCATATGGTTAGGGAATTTGCTGATAGATGGGGGATCACCTGCAATTTTATTTCTCCTGCTTTATAGTCTTACTCATGGTTGTTCCCTGACCCTGATGAGGCCATAATTAATATTGATGGCTCAAAAAGGGAGAACTCAGGAGGGTGGGGTGATATTGTTAGGAACAGTGAAGGTGATACTATTGTTGCTGCCAAAGAAGGTGGTCATCCCATCTCTGTTGCGTCTCACGAGTTACAAGGCATTGAGATGGGTCTTTCTCTTGCTAAATTCAGATGTTGTAGCAAAGCTATTCTAGCTATTGATTATATGGTTATTTATTACCTTTTGAAGCATAAAGATAAGCCACCCTGACAGTTGCTTCAGATTCGGAGAAGAGTAAACTACTTAAGGGAATTTTTTGAGGTGTTAAAAATCTCTCATGTATATAGAGAGACTAATAGGGATGCCGATGTTCTTGCTAGTCCCCATCCTCATACTAAATGGATGGATGTGAGAGTCGATGATTTTTCTGAAGAACTTTGTAAGATTATCAGGGAGGATAAGGAAGGGAAAGTGTACAGTCTTAATAGGTAGTTTGTTTTTTCTTTTCTTTTTTGTTTTCTTGTTTCAGGGGGGGTCCCTTTAACCCCGGCTGTCTGATCCAAAAAATAAAATAAAATAAATTTAGTTTCAAATTTTGTAATACAATTGAAATTTTCCTCAAATTGAGTTGCAACTCATGTGCTGTTCATGGCTCCACGAAAGTCTTATTCTAGTTATAGGTATAACGTTAATTAGAAATTGATTTCATTAATAATAACAACTATAGATCACAATTATAACTATCACTTCATAACTTTTGCATTGAGAGGTCTTTTACTTTCAGAGCATCATCAGTCTTTGAATTCTCCTGGCCCTTTAGCTTTGGGTTTCCATTTATGAACCATACTATGATTTGGATTATACCAAGAAGAAATCTCAACCCATTACAGAAAATCACAAGAGTCAGCCAACACCCACCGTTAAGAGCACTGAAAAGTAAAAGGTACTTTTGCATATGTTGGCTGCTCTTTGTTTTATAAACCTCAACCAGATTGTCGAGTGGCATAGCATACATCACCGATATCACTTAAAGCTCATCGGAAGAACATCAGCTTGATCTCATTTGATCCAAGAAGGCCGTGGAAGTATTGTTATCATCCGCTTCAGTGCAAACTGCACTTGCATCGTAATTTTATCACAATCGGTTGGTAGTTTTTTCGGGTGGAGTGATTTGGGAGAAGAAGAATAGTTGTTTTAGGATTAATTTCTTTTTAGTTTATAATTTGGGTGGGTTTGGTGCTGAGTACAATACAAGGTCAAAGAATGGTATTTTGGATATATTATAAAATATATGGGTGGAAAATAGAATAAATGGAGGTGAAAATTAAGGTGGATGGTAAATAGGAAAAGTATGAGGGCAAATAGTTGGAACCTTTTTTTTCATTTTCTTAAAAGTGGAGTTTTGGCGAAAGTAACCATTTTCGTCTTTTCCTCAAACAGTTTACCGGTATATATACCTATTTTTCTAAACCCTAGAGGCCGGCATTCTCCCTTGGGTAAACAGCCGACTCCTCTTTTCTTTTACATTTGTTTTCGTCCTCTTTTGCAAGGCAAAACCTAAAAGAAAAGATTAGCTAAGATTATTTTTTGTTTGTCTCTTATGCTCCAAATTCTGACCGCAGAAAGAAAACTAAATTTATAAACCCTGTAAATTTTGTGGAAATATAAAGTTCCCTGTTTTGGGAGGTGGATCTCGTCCGAGTGACCAGCAAGGATTTCATCCAAGATTAATGATTTTGATTCGGCGTTTAACGATCGGAGGTAAGGATTTCTACGTGATACAAAATAAAATTTATTTTTTAGCATTAATACGTATTGTTTTGATTGCTAAGACCGGGTCTTGTGGAGGTTCCAAGCCTCTTCCCAAATGCTTTTACACATCAGCATGGGAAGAGCCTAGCCTCAGCAGTGAATCCCGGAGAAATCAAGGGACGGACAATGGTTACCCGTTATCCGCAAAAAAAAAAACGGTTATCCATCAACCGTTTTATCCATAAAGAATATCTATTGTCCTTTTTCTCCAAAACGGTTACTCATAAACCGTTTCTTTTAACTTGACCGGTCAACTACAAGAGACCCAGATAATGATTTTCGTTTTCTAAATTGCGCCAAATTCTTGACAGAAAACCTGAACTCATCCAAATTTCATCAACAGACTTGACAACAATTGTTAGATAGAATTCAAGAGATAGAATGAAGCACATATTGATCATCTTGTCCAAGATTTGACATATATAAATTAGTTTGAATTGAAATTAAATAACCCTAATCGTAACCATAGTCATAATAAATTTCATTGGGATTAAGAACCCTAATCGTGATCAAGTAGGATTGAATACAACAATCAGAATTCAATAATCATGTGATCTAGTAGGATTGAATACAACAATCATGATGAAACGAATTGCAAACTTTTTATTTTGTGATAAACCCCGATTCTTCTCTAGTGGTGAATAAACAAAAACCAATATAAAGACAAATCGAACACAAAACCATCTCAAACTTAAGCCCCATTTTCTTGTTGCTGCAACTGACAACTTTCACTTACTTCTGAATCAGAAACCATTAATCTTGTTTTGTTTGATTTTTTTTTTTTTTTTTTTTTGTGATTTCTATGTTAACGAAGCCAAAATAGAAAACCAATGTAAAAAAGGTCAAGATACGGCTGATGGTTATCCGTTTTACATTCCCTCAAAACGGACAATGGTTGACCTTTTTCATGGACCGGAAAATCATTACCCGTTTTTAAAACGGCTACTCACTATCCGTTTTTCACTTTTTGAGAACGACTAATCATTGCCTGTCTTCGGAGTCTTTCCGCTGGGATTCCCGAACACTAGGGAAGGCTAGCGGGAAGAGGGGGTTTAGGCGACGGTTTTTTGCTTTGGGAAGAGCTTAGGCATCTCCATAAGACCCAATCTAATATATCGCATTGTGGCAAATATAAAGTAGTTGTACTGATCTATAATCTATAGATCTCTTGATTTAACTTTCCGTTTGTCTCTGACAATTGATATTTTTATCTGTCTGTATTTATCATGCATTTTCGGTCTCGAAAAACTGATTTGGTTTTGATAAGAACGCGCAATTGGGGGATAGAGGAAAAAGACAAAAACTGGATCCAAATATCAAATCAGGGTCACCCCTTATCTAAGTATTTTACCTAATACCTAATCTACCCCTCACTAATCAGGATTAATGCTTAATTATAATTAGTAAATTCATAAGATTATTTGATAAATGATTAGTGTGTGTTGTTATTTGTATTTGGGTGAGTGAGGTGAGAGTAGGAGGGATTTTTTTTTGAGAGGGAACTTTTTTTTGGTAAAAATGGAGGATGACACTCCCAATATTCAGGTAAAGGTGCCAATGTGTTGAAAATTTGATTTTTTTTCTTTGAATCCACCATTGTTGCAGCTGAAATAACTCGGTGCCGGCATGGACGTAGTATGAATACAATGCCAGCAGCAGCATTCCCGGCATTGTATTCATACTACGTCCATGCCGACACCGAAAAAATCCCCCATTTTGAAAGGCAAGCCGGCATTGTATTCAACCGAAAAAACCATGCCGTCATTTGTTGGAAATTTTCATAAATGTTTGCCACTATCCGGGAGGGGGGGGGGGGGGGTTCGGGGGGGCGTAGCCGGTACTACTAACGGCATAGTATGTTGCTTAAATTTCTTTTCCGGCACATGATGTAAAGTATCCAGAAAATTGATTTTTTTTTCACTTGACTACAGGCATTGATAGATTTCTATCGACCATGCCGGCATTTAGTGACGGCATGATCTTCATCATTTCCGGCATGGTCTTCATCACTTCTGACGATGTAAAAAAAATTAATTTCTGATATGGTCTTCATCACTACCGGCATGGTCTTCATCACTTCCAGCATGGTCTTCATCACTTCCGAATGTAAAAAAAAAAATCGTTTTCAAAGTGAGGAGCCAGCAGAGCAGGAGAAGAAAATTTGAAAGGGAGTGGGGAATATTTAGGTTTCAAAGCCCTAACCCTATAATAGATTAATAAGAAGTGAAGATGGAAATGGGGATATGATTTTGTTTTTTGATTTTTATTTTGAGGGAAGGGTATTTTAATGTTTTTGCCCCCAAAAATATCCCTTAGCAGACACTATTAGTTGGGAAAAATAGTTTATATCCCCAATTAGTTTTAGTATCCAATTACGCGTTCTTTGATAAAACGAAAAGAATGTGTTTGATTTAAAAAGAAATCAAACTCATTTTCGTTGATGTTAGCCTTGTAAACTATACCTTCCACCATGTGTCAATAGTTTTGTTCCGTCGACGTGAATGTTGTGTTAGAAGTGGGTCCTGTACACACTCAAGTATCAATAGTTTTCTTTCAAGTTTTGGTTCTCTTTCTAGTGGGTCCTGGACACACCAGAAGTATTCCGTTTTCTTTCATATCTGCCACTTTTATCTATTCTCTATATATATATAAAAAGAAGTGCTTTCGGCGATCCGGCGGCTGAGATAGATAGTTGGTGAGATTTCTATCCGTCCGTCAGTTTAGACATATAATTTGGATCCGTCGGATCGTTACGTAGCTTGATTTTGATAGGCTTAAATAAACTTCAAAACGGAACTAAAGAAAAAAAAACGTCCGTTCAATCCTTGGGGTTTCCAGATACAGTTTTGTTTTCGTTAATATATTTGTCTCCTAAGCTAACCCTAGAAACATTGGAGCAAAATCTTGATTTCCTAATCATTATCTGCGTCGTATTAATAAATCTCCCTTCCCAACCATCATCGTATTAATAAATTTCCCTCCCCCAACCAGTACTCCACGCAACAACCTAATTTTTCTTTTTTGCTGTTATTGTTTTCTCTGATGTAATTCGTGGTTATTGTTAAATTCCTTCCCCAACCAATATTCCTCTCTCACGCAACAGCCTAGAATTTTGCTTTCCCTTTTTTTTCCCGGTGTTCTCCCTTGCTTCTCCCTAGGTAAAGCCCAGCTGATTATGAACTGTTTCTACCTCGACAGATAATAACCTGTGTAACAAATTTTAGAGGAGACGGTGCCTGACTATAATCAAGTACTGAGTGCGCCATTGCTTTTTGAAAATATGGGGCGTATTAAATAATTACTAGCTGCTTCAAGGAAAAAAATGAGGGCTCCAGGCTTTAATTCCCATTAGAACGGTACTACATCCAACTTAACGGTACTGCATCCAACTTACTGTTTCCCAGTTTACAATTATATACATTGTTTCATTAATCCTCTTTTTATATACGAACGTTAGCTAGATAGATGGGTCTATGATGCCTACGTACCCCACCTATTATATCTTATCTACTTTTTGATAATGAGCAAAAACATAGCATATTTCCTTCAAACAATTTCGAGTACATCAAGCTTTTGTAATTCTTAGCTTCGATCTCGAGCTCGTGCTCTTCTGTTAGTACATGGGTGGCATTGTCTATTGATGTAAAAGCACATGGGTGTCACAAGAGTACAATACTATGTCCGTGGAAGAACATAAGATTCACAAGAAATGTCCGAGCAACAATATACCAGGGTCCACTAAAGGGCTAGGGCAGGGGCTGAAGGTCCAGACTAATTTAATCCGCCCGACAAAACACCAAGGTTTTCTTAAAAGCTATGGTCGGGGTTGTAGGCCCAACTAATTTGATCCACCCAACAAAACACCAAGATCTACTAAAGGGCTATAGGTCCCGGCTAATTTGACCCGCTCAACAGTACACCAAGGTCTGCTTAAGGGCTATGGCCGGGGCTGTAGGCCCCAACTAATTTGACCCACCCAACAAAACACCAGCCACGGCTAACTTGGCCCGACCAACAAAACAACGGGATATGCTTATGGGGCCACGACCGGGGCTGTAATTTGACCAGACCAACAAAACACAGGGGCCGCAATCCCAGACTAACTTATAGAGTAAACCTAATCACGATTAATTTTAATATGCGAATTACGTTTGATCGTAAATTTTCTAATTCACGACCTGACCCGCATGCTCTGGCTATTCTGACCTGACCAATAAAGCTCCGGGACTGCATGACCTGGTAATATATAAGTCCTGTTAATTTGACCCGATTAACTAACACACTATACTATGTTATGATTAATAACTAAACATGACCTCGACAATTACAGGCCGGCCAAAATTTTGTGGGAGAATACTGACCACCCGACCAAACAACAAACAAAAATCGAAAAAGGTTGAGCCCCGGCCGTAGGCCGGGGTGATACATAGTATTATATAAAGGGAACATCCTTTAGGCACCATAGATAAACAGTGTTATGAAACTGTAAATTTTATTTGGACAATTTTACCCCTATTCTGTGCCGATACAAGTGATGAGAAATAAATAATGTGAGGGTATAATAGTCAAACGAGATGAAAAATAGCCTTTTTATATACTAACCACTCTTTTACTAGAGGTTCGTGATGGACCCGGAACAAGTTTGCACGTGCGCACGTGCCGAACACTAGTTTTACTAAAATGTATTTGCGTATATAACGTTCATACTTGTAATTGTGTGAATATGCATTTCGTGACCTGTAAAAGCTGTTTAGTGAGGTTGATAAAAACAACTCTAAATCCTTGTCTTCACAGGAAAATTAAGTCATCGTGTCATCCGTTAAAGTTGAAAAATAAGTGATGCTTCAAAAAATAATAAAAAATAATAAAAAATAAATAAAATAAGTGTTTGGGATGTTCGGAGCTATGTGGTATGTTAGTTAAAGAAATGAAATCAGTAATAATCGTTTGGTACAAGGACTGTAATAGGAATCTTTATGCCGAGATCAGGCCTTAATAACTTTTATGCGTGTGGTGGGCAGTCGTTGTTGTCTGTATGCCGAGATCAGGGCCATTTTAGATTTTATGCGTGTTAGCACTAGTGGACAGTGGTTGTTGTGTTTGTATGCTGAGATTAGCCCGTACTAGCTTATATGCTTGTGCGCGCCAGTGGGAAAATGCCGAATTCAGGGCCACGTTTATGTGCGTTAGGGTGGGCAGTGTTTGAGTAAGTCTAAAAGATTTAAGATGTTGTTCGAAATTCTAATTAAAAAAAGAAGTAGAAACCTATATAAATAAAATATTCACATACAGAGTTTGAAATTCATTTAAAAGAATTGCCATAAAATATATGAAATGGTTGAACGAGAAATCTGTGAACAAAAGATTGAAAACACTAAAAAATTAATTATTTAAATCGGAAATCTATCCGGTTAAAGAATTTAAATAAAAATCGGTGAATAAATTGAGAGAGTGTAATTATGTTTTTTATGCATTGATTTTGTTGTTGTCTTAATTATGCTTTTGATGCATTGTTTGGTTTGTTTTCCGCTGCACTCTATTATTTTTGGAAATTCCTACTGGGCAGTGGTTGCTCACCCCTTTTCTCTCTCTCCCTTTAGAGTAGTATGCAGAGACACTAACTGAAGATAAGAACGTATAATTTATTTATCACGAGGATTTGGGTGTTGGTATTTCAATATCGTCGATGTGTTTTACTTTAATTGTTGATTATTTCAATTATGGTTGTAACCATTTAAAATTTATTTTTGTACATGTTTTATTTATTATTTATAGTATTTGTTAGATTTGTTTTCGTAGTTCTAAATTATTCTTGTTTTTAAAGGAAAAATCTGACCTACGATAGTGACACCGCGGGATTCTGGATTCTGTTCTAGTTCCAGAATTCGAGGGGTGTTACATAAACTCATAAAGCTAGCTTAATCAGTTATACTCCAATGTATATATATATATATATATATATACAAGCTAAAAGTTAATAAGTTATACAAGCAGACAATGGAATTTACTTGATGATGCAAACGGTGCATCATCAACCACATTCGTTGCTATAATGGGTTTTCTCTCTGGATCCCCAGCACTAATATCTTCACATAATAACCTTTCAACACATAAAATGAAAAAAAAAATTAATTCATGCTTTAACTAAAACAAAGAAATTAGATTTTTTATTTATTTATGGAATTTAATGGTTCATACCCAGATATAACATTGATATTTTCAAAATGATGGCCTTTAGAAATCAATCCTGGTTGTGGGTTAATAGCCATCCCTCGCAACAATTGGGACAATATATGACTCTGTTGAAAACACCCTCTTTGATACAACTTTTCACTACCTGTAATTGGAGCATGAGGTAATCTTGAGTTAATACATACATCTAAATACATGACCAGGAGAAATCCAAACACAAATTCTAGTATCATTACTTACATTGTAAAGGCCATCGTAGGTGTATACATTTCCAACAGGTTTGTCCTCATGCTTATGCTCTCGAATTAGTCTTAGAGGAATTTGTTGCTCCTCATTGTTTTACAAGGTGAAATAAATGAAAAGTATCACATCTAAAAGCAAGAATAATTGACAATAAGCAAGAAAAGCCTTTATAATTTACTAGACATGGGGTATTAACATTGATGTCGTTACAAGGACTGATATGATACTAAATGAGGATAGGAAGATGATAAACCTTGAGAGCACGAATTTTATTCTCAAAACACAGGACGCTTTGGCTGATATAATACCCCGTACTTCTTCATAATACCCTCTCGACAACAAAACAATTGAAGTAGTTATGGGGTAAGTATAATTGTTATATTCTTCCTGTGCTGACTGAAAAATAAACAAACAACATATTTAGTTATTGCAACAATAATCAAAACTTTCTAGAAGAGCCAATCAATTCATCAAAAGAGTAACTTATAAAATCATCTTGAAAACCATAGTTGACTTCATATAAGTCGTGACTTGGAAACCAACTGCAACCATTTTCCCAAGCTTAAAATTAGTGACCAATACCAACCCCTGTATTTATGATAGTAAAGATTAACATGCTTGGATGTACAAATAGATATCGATTAAATTGGGAACAAATGAAACACGCCTGGAAGGTCACCGATTATTTTTTCTTGGTAACAAAATGGAACCCGTATGTTTCCCATCTAACAAAATGAAAATGAATGTTGAAAGAATAAGTACAAAAAAACCCTTAATTAGCATTGCATAAATGACCAATAACTGATATACAGACGTGCAGTACTCATCAACAATCTAACTTTTTACCTCAGCAAAAAAAGAATTTTAAAAAGCAGTGAAACTTGCCTTGGTGACTGCGTTTTTATTGGGACGATAATTACCGTCCTTTATAATTAAGAAGTAAAAGAAAATGAAAAAATAGATTACGATTTGATTTAAAGGATGGTAATAGGTTTTGTATCTATTTAAATTCAATCAAACCATATATATTTTCTCATTTTCTTTTACTTCTTAATTATAAAGGATGGTAATGATCGTCTCAATAAGAACACAGTCGCCAAGGTAAGTTTTGTTGCTTTTCAAAGTTTTTTTTTTAGGTAAAAAGTTAGATTGTTGATTAGTACTACACGACTGTACATCAGTTGTTATTCATTTATGCAATGTTAATTAAGGGCTTCTTGTACTTATTCTTTCAACTTTCATTTTGTTAGATGCGAAACATACGGGATCCATTTTGTTTCCAACAAAACAAATCGGTGACCTTACACGTATGTTTCATTTGTTCCAATTTAATAGATATCTATTTGTACATCCATGCATGCTAATCCTTACTGTCATAAATGTAGAGGTTGGTATTGGTCACTAGTTTTCGGCTTGGGGCGAAATGACTGCAGTTGGCTTCCATAGTGACGACTTATATGGAGTCGACTATGGTTTTCAAGATGATTTTGTAAGTTACTCTTTTGATGAATTAATTGCCTCCTATAGAAAGTTGTGATGATTGTTCCAATAACTAAATATGTTGGTTGTTTATTTTTCAGTCGAAGGAAGAATACATAAATTGTACTTATCATGTAGCTACTTTAATTGTTTTGTTGTTCGAGATGGTATTATGAAGAAGTATTGGAGTATTATATATATATCATCCAAAGCAGCCTGGATTTTGCGAATAAAATTCGTGCTCTCAAGGTTTAGTATCTTCAATCAGTCCTTATAACAATATCAATGTTAATACCTCATGTTTAGTATATTATAAATATTTTTTTTTTTGCTTATTATCAATTGTTCTTGCTTTTTGATATGATGTTTTTCATTTATTTCACCTTGCAGAACAATGAGGAGCAACGAATTCCTCTGAGACTAATTCGAGAGTATAAGCATGAGGATGAACCCGTTGGAAATTTTTACACCTACGATGGTTTTTACAATGTAAGTAATCATACTAGGATTTATATTTGGATTTCTCCTTGTCATGTATTCAGATGTATGTATTTGGTCAATTGCATTTTTGGTCCTTGGTTTACTGTTTTGGGAAGAATATATAATTTCAAAATTACCTCATGTTCCAATTATAGATAGTCAAAATTTATGCCAAAAAGGGTGTTTCAAAAAGGGTTACGCAATGTCTCAAGCTTTGCGACGGACAAATATTAACCCTCAACCAAGATCGATTTTATAGAGGCCATCCTTTTGGGAATATCAATGTTATACCTGGGTATGAACCATTAAATTCCATAGAAAATCTAATTTTCTTATTACTTTGTTTAAGTTAAAGCATGAATTGATTTTATTTTTCGTTTGATGCGCTGAAAGGTTATATGTGAAGATATTAGTGCCGAGCATCCAGAGGGAAAACCCATTATAGCAACGAATATGATTGATGATGTACTCCGTCCTCAAGTAAGTTCTATTGTTTGCTTTCATAACTTATTAACTATTTTAGCTTGTTTATATATATTTGTCCATATGTTGCAGCTAACTGATTAAGCTAGATTTATGAGTTAATAACTTTTTCAAACTTATTTATGTACAACTTTTACATATAGCAAATACGTAGCATTCATCAAAAATGTAAAGAAACCAATAGACTCTGTCGGCTGCGATTGTGAAGGAAGCTGTTCCGATCACATGACTTGTTCTTATGCACTGGCTTAAATCCTATGTCTCATAAAATCACCTGGCCCTCTATTCCAACCTATGAGAAACTGCCATAGCTGTAACAGTTGTTTCATAACGTCGGATTCTGTTAAGTATTTATAAGCTTTTTTATATTAATAAAAGAAATAAAAAGGGTTAGGAAACATCTTCTTCTTCCTCGTATCAAAGTAGTCTACAAATTAAAAAATTACATGCTTCCTTATAATTAAGCTTATATTTTCCAACGAAAAATAAAATTAATATTAGAGTCGTATGTAACCCCAAAACAAAATGCAAATTTTATGGAAGAATTAATAGGATTTTTTGATTCTCTCAAATTAGTGAAGAAGAAACTTGTTAGAAAATGAATCTTGTTTATCTGTAATGTGAACATCTTTGATTTTATGAAGAGACATCAAATTAACACTTTTCCACTCCAAAAATAATTTGTTAGTAAAAAAGAAGTTAAACATTAAACCTTTGCCGTCTTTTAAGTGTAATACCCTAAAACCTAATGCCTAACCCATCGATTTTAGAGAACCAACTATTTAGCTATCTCAGCATGTAATCCCGATTATATTTAGCGTAGAAACACACACATGAAAAGACCAAATATAAAGTAAAATGTATAAGAAGATTTAGAAGCAGTTTTGATTTTTCGATGATTATTTTTCTCTTGAAATAAAAAATGAATTTTCTTTAATTTTTAACGGTGTAAAATACAACATATAGAGAAAGACACTTGTCGCTCTCTGATAAGCATGATAAAGGGACAAGTAATTTCAGAGACAGAGGATCTATACTTAGGGATCAAATCCTCTGTCTCATAAAATCACTTGTCCCCTTGTTCTAACCTGTGAGAAACTGCCACATGTCGTTAGCTGTAACAATTGTTTCATAACGTCGGACGCTGTTAAATATTTATAATTTTTTATTTTTATTAATAAAAGAAATAAAAAAAAATAGAAAACATCTTCTTCTCCCACATATCAAAGTAGCCTGCAATTTTTTTTTTCCTGCTTCCAAGTAATTGAACTTATATTTTCCATCGAGAAAATAAAAATAAAATTAGTCATCATGTAACCCCAAATCAAAATACAAATTTTAAGAAGAACTATAAGGATTTTTGAATTCTCTCAAATCAGTGAAGAAGCAAATTGTTAGACAATGGATCCTTTTTATCTACAATGTGAATATCTATGATTTTATAAAGAGCCATCAAATTAACACTTATCCGCTCCAAAAAGATTTTGTTAGTAGAAAAGAAGTTAATGTTAAACCTTTGTCATCTTTTAAGTGTAATACCCAAAAACCTAATGGCTAAGCCATCGACTTTACATAACCAAATATTTAGCTATCTCAGTATGTAATCCCAATTATATTGAGCGTCAAAAATAATAATAAAAAGATTAGAGAATTTGACGGCTCTTTATAAAATCAAAGATATTCACATTACAAATAAGACGGATTCATTATCTAACAATTTGCTTCTTCACCGATTTTAGAGAACTAAAAAATTATAATAATTCTTTCATAAAATTTGTATTTTGATTTGAGGCTATATAATGACTCTAATTATAATTGTGGAAAGTAAACGTATAGGCACAACAAGATTTTTGTTAACGAGGAAACCGCAAATGCAGAAAAACCTCGAGACCTAGTCCATTTTTAAATACTCTCAAAATAAATCCGCTATACAAAGACACTACCAACTTCCTATATTTGAGACCAAGTAAAATACCCCTAGTTACCTAGTTTCCTCAGTATCCTTGCGCCTACAACCAATTTGGCCAATGCACGTTGTTGATGGTGGTTTTCAGTTCAGGGTATTTAGTGCGCTGCCATCCTACAAAGGAAACAAAAGCCATTTAAAAAAGTAATGAGTGCCTAGGCCTCTTCGCTCACGTATATATTGAGCAATTCAATATATTTGTATATATAAAATTTACTCAGAATGGTGCATCAATCCCAAATATTCTATGAATTTTATCTTCCACCGGCATTATTCGCTAATGCATGGCCATCCTAGTATTTTCCTATGCTATGCTCCCTAGCTGAACTCTCAATATTGGCATGACATGACGATTAATGTTCACTCGCAGCGGAGTAGCATGAATTTCCCGAAGTGTCAGTATTAAGATCTTCATGAAAACACTCAGGAACACGCAGGCTACACCACTCTCTGATAAAGAGGTTTTCGTGTCAATGCGCTTTTAGTTAAAAGTCAGCATGGTCGACGCGCTTAAATTCCTTAAGAAAAATAAGCCAAGACTGTCCATGTCAGTCTTAAAATAATCACGACCACACGATTTGGCCGGCCAACTCAACAAGCTTGGCCTCCTCCCAGCAAGACCAAGCAAACTCCATGGTGTCCACCGGTGGACCCATTATCATCCCAGCAAATCGGAATCCTCTTTGCCCACCAGCGACATCCCTGATCATTAGCCTGAGTTAGGATGGTCGCGCTGTTGAAAAGAAATTCAACGAGCTGAGACTGGCCACGACAGTCTCAAACTCATCACATCCACCCAACATAGCCAGCCTAGTTGGATGGCTCAGATCTTGTTTCGAACGATCAATGAGATGCCGGTGTGATCACCGGAGACTCACCTTCATCCCTGGCCAGTCGACTTGCCCACGACATTCAGGAGCACAACAAACCGATTGCTCAAGATAGGGTGATCACGCGGTTTTGAAAACTCTAAATTCGTGTTAGCGGCAGCGTGTTACTGTCACAAAGCGATCACGGCCGTCTATCTTCGCTAGCTAAATTTACTGGTTTAGATCTAATTTTAGGTGGAAAATAAGAGGCCAGTATGCTCGCCGGAAACCCACCTTTGTATCTGGTCAATCGACCTGCTTAAACCAGCGTTTAGCGCTTCAAATCGATTAGCTCAAAGAAGGTTGGTGATAGACATATTTATGTGTCTATTTTCATCTCTATTGTGTATATTTTTAGTACCCATTTTTGTACTAATGTTGGTATTTTATCCCTTTGTAGGTATTTTTGGGGAATAAACATTTTTGGGAAAATTGGCTCGAAAAGTTGTTAAAGGCTCCTGGGAGGACACTTGCTATTCGGACTCTCATTTTGGATAAGGGGTAACCCATTTCCAAGCAGCTGCTAAGCACAGACCGGCACTGGATAGGGGGAGGTCACATTTCTTCTCAAATTTTCAAAACAGATTTTGGCGGGAAAATTTTGTCAGAAAAACAGAATTTCTGTTTCGAATTTTGGATGATTTTTAAGGCGATTCAATGGCTGATTTTCGTTGGATTAACCCTGTTAAGGATAAACAAGTATGGTATGGGCTGTAGAATCGATTAAACAGGGATAGAAATCCGTGTTGGAGCAAAACAGGGAGAATTCACAATTTGAGTTATTTTCGGTTTACAAAAGAATTTGTGAAGAGTTTACGGCAAGATAGGAGTGTATGGAGTCCTTATTCAGTCCTGGGAGAGTTTAAGAGAGTTTGGAAACCAAGTTGACGCGTAAAAAGAAGATTAAAATCCCGTAACGTGCGGTTGAAAAAGAACGAAAATATTTGGATTAACTCGAGTGATTTTGGAGTTTGGTGGATATATATAGGTTGATTCGAGTCATATTTAGAGGTACTAACAATTTGGGGGAGTTTGGAGAAGTTTAGAGCTATAGAGAAGCGAGAAAAAAATCAACAGAGTCGAATACAGAAACTTTTCTGCTGCTGCAAAGAAGAAGAACACGAAGAACATTAGACCTTCAGAGTTAGTCGCAGAGGCAGACTTATTCTCAGTGATAACGGGTTACGGTCGCATCTTCCTGCAGTCACCGAAGCCTTTCAGCAACAATTCGGACTTCTGTTTTAGACCTTCAGCAACTACAGAATCCGCTGCTTGGCACTTTTCACTCTTTTAATCAACTTTTGAACACCAAATATGTATTTTGAGCAAGTGGTTAATATGAGGAGCTAAACCCCTTAGCCGAGGCGACGGAGGAAGCCATTGTTCCATGAAAAGTGGTATAGTTCTATTTTAATTATTTATTGCAATTATTTTACATGATTTTTTGCATAGAACTTAAAAGAAAAATTGGTTTTTATTGAGTAGTTGTGAAGTGTTTTGATGGGACATGCTTGGTTTTAATACTTTTGATGTTTCATGCTTCGTGCTTACAATTATTACTTCAAAAATCTATTAAAGGCAAATACTAGAATCACTTTAAAGAAGAATATTGCATGAATATTGATTAGAGTTTATCAATTAATTGGTCAATGGTGGAATCCATAGTCTCGGTATTTTCTTATTATTGTCAAAACAAATCTATTTAATTTTCGAAAATCCTTCACAAGTTCGAGCAACGAACCTTTTTACCACTACAACTATAAAACGACATCAGTTGGCCACACTGCTTTAAACCCTAAATTGAATCAACGGCAATACGCAACTGCCGCAAATCATCTCGGCCGTCCAACTTCGCTAGCCTAATCGGGCGGCCTAGATTTAATTCAGGTGGCCAACAGGGTGACGCCGTGATCACCTTCCACCCCTCTTCCATGATGAGTGATCGGCCAAGCCGTGGCTTGCCCATATGGATCCCAAACGATCGCCCAAAGGTGGCAAGTCGCGCTTCTTACATATAATTGTAATAATTCAACGGAATCCATTAACTGCCGCAAATCATCTCTGCCACTCATCTTGGCTAGCCGATTTAATTGGTCCAGATCTAACCTGGGCCGACCGATAGGATGATAGAATGGCTACCAGCCGTCACTCTCTTATAGGGACTGACCGTCCAACCTCTAGCATGCATACATAGCCCTTACCATCTCCATGAAAATGGCCGGTCATGCTCCTTTTAAGACATTAAGCTCCGCGACTAATTTGGACGAGCTTTAAAACAACGATGCTTCCTGAACATCGATTGTTTTGAGCTTCTTGTGATGCTTTATATGCATTGTTTTGAGCTGCTTGCGATGCTTTATATGCATCGATTATAAACGATATTTTATAAATATTGATTCCACAAACAATTTTATTATTTTACCTAAAAAGCACTATGTGCTGCTTTAAGCGGCAAGTCTCCCGACTTGACCCACTTATTCGAGTTATCAAACATGTCACAAATTGGGGGATGCTCACTGGGGTATTGATCTGGTGGTTTACAGCGTGCGGCGTGCAACGCGCCCATTACGAGAAAGTGTCAGGATATGGCGGACGATTAATAGCATTAAGAGAGTAGTGGGTGTAAGGCTGACCAGTCTTCCCTTGTAATGGAAACGTGATTGTCACCACTTTTGCACAACCCCACTTCTCCACTACTTAACTGTCTCCACTTACTACGAGATCAGGATGCGCTCAATCATGACTTGTATAAATAGGTTTTCAACCTATTTCAAAAAACAAGTGTTATCAACACAAGTATTCAGAAAACAAAAAAAACTTATATGTTACATTCTGCAAGCCAGTTCCTTATTCTGATACAAGTCATAAAATAGCCACACCTTCATAATTCAATATTCTGATCTCAACACCTTCTTTGCTTCCCTCCCTAAGATCAACCCTTCTCATTCACTTTGTGACCGAATTGAATCTGGAACGGCCATTTCTTGGTTTAGGCCAGAGTCTTACAGATTAATCTCTTGAACCTAAAAGTACTCTTGTGCAGTACATTGTTTGAGGGTTTGAATTCGTTCTAATCAACACACCCAAATTTACCAAAAACAGTAGAATCAATTTTTACCCCAAAACACACGTGAATCCTAAGATAGAGTCCACTATCTTAAGTTGTTTCAGCCTCTTTGAAGACTTTAAGCACTCAACCCTTTAGATCTTCTTCCAAATCGTAAATGACTAATCTGTTTGGTAACCACTCTTCTATCTCAAGAAGTTAATCAAAGATATATATGATGAGCGTGACAAACGCTTTTTTGTTTAAAACAAATTAAACTCTTTTATTGTGTTAGATCTTCTAAGATCTGGATTAACATGTTAACCAGATCAAGTCAAGCAGAACTACCAGATTCGGATACTGAAAAGTGCCACCAAATGATAGCTTGTTGATCTAAATACGACTAGAAAACTATTGAAAAATAAAACTAGGTGCCACCAATAGATATTAACGATGGATGATCACAAGTCAAAGTCAGATCTAAAGTTAGATCTGAACTACCGATAATATCTTGATCTAGTTTGAGTGACCTTATGTCAATAGAGAAGGCTCTCAAGAATAATAAAACTAGGTGCAATCAAGTGTTAACAACCGTTAGTCAATCAAATCAATAATCGAAAACTAAAATAGCAATGCAGATTCTAGTTTCCCACCAACAATACTAATAGACGCTTATAGATCCCATAGAACTCTTTAAACTAGTGGACGTAAGATATTTCTCCTAATTAGGTTACTCTCATCTCCAAGATAGTATTAAAAGTAATATTATTAATCGGTTACAATAATGACTACGAAACGAAGTGCCTGCCTCAGGATGAGTTTGTAAGAAGAACAAACTTCACTATTTATAGACCAAGGTAGTTCAGACACCAAGGAATTTCCATAACCGAAAATATTCTCAAGATATGCAATAAAGCACCTAAATTTTGGTTTGTCTAATTCCAACCAATATCCAACTATATAACATAAATCCCTCTTTGACAACTCAATATTAGCTAGCACTTAACTAATATATCTTTCCATATATATGTTTTGTTTGCTGGTAAAACAAAAACATATACATACCAAAATCTTAAAAGATTCTCAAACATTTCGGTTTTGGGATCTCACCTTGAGTATCAAGGAATATCTTTGAATAATAAAATAATATTTGTGTCCATGTTCAAATTACTCATCATGTAGACATCTTGAACTTTCTTATTTTACAAACCCAATTTCCAAATCACACAAACCCTAAAGTGTATGTGACTTAAGGAAATCAGTTTTGCATATTGGGACCTGTTCTACCTTGACTCTCAACATAGGTTAGGATCGGTTCTACCTTTACTTCTAATATA
Source organism: Papaver atlanticum (assembly GCA_023531105.1). Classification (NCBI taxonomy): domain Eukaryota; kingdom Viridiplantae; phylum Streptophyta; class Magnoliopsida; order Ranunculales; family Papaveraceae; genus Papaver; species Papaver atlanticum. The sequence continues at coordinate 516,746 of JAJJMB010002020.1, forward strand.
GGTAGGGATCGGTTCTACCTTGACTCCCAACATAAGTTAGGATCGATCGTACCTTGATTCCTTATATAGGTTAGGATCGGTCCAACCTTAAGATCGTCAATGAAAACCGGACCTTCAATACTCTTGATTTCTTTTCAACTATGAAACAAGTTCGTACGTCTACTTCCTTAACCTCGTGTAATTAAACATAGTTTTCTAGGCATGAAATCAAAAGTATAATCATTACACAATCTAGTAACGAGTTACAAAGATTATGTTGATGTCGCAATTACGAAGTTCAAAAGATAAGCGTTATACTTTGTAATTCAATATCCTAATTTAAAGAAGCATTCATAACCACTGATACATTGTTCCTTGACACTTTAATCATAATAAGATGATCAAGTTTCTAATACTAGAGTTTCATATATATAACTTCGCATGTTCTGATTTCAATTAGAAATAACTTGAAAGATTACGATATAGAAATGGAAACAAGTCAAGTCATGTATTACTAACCTCAAGTGGAAGGATGATGTCTTCGTTGATGTCTATACGTCTTCGGATTCCTAAGGTGTTCAGAATAATACTTGTATGTCTCAGCATTTCTATACTTCCTAGTCTAACCTAATGAAGTTGACTCTAGTAATCTAATCAAGCAACTTAAGATTTTTGATACTAAAATATGACAACCAACCTTGACATACCAATGCTTGGCGGGTTCAACCGAGCAGTGCTCTAACACAAAGGATACAAAAGAGTCGCTCTCTCATATCACGAAGTATTAGAAAAATATGAAAGAAGCTTGAACAATCAGAAAGGAAACTTATCCCAAATGGATATCCAATATGGTGATTGTACCAAAAAAGAACAAAGGTATTCGAATCTGCACAAATTTCAGTGGCCTGAACAAAGCATTGCCAAACGAGAGTTTTTCTTTACCAAGCCTGGATCAGTTGGTGGATTCGATATTAGGCAATAATATGTTCTTTCTCATGGATGTATACTCGGGTCACAATCAAATCATGTTGGCAGAAGAAGATCAAGAAAACACGGCCTTTTCCACACTAAGAGGTTTATAATGTTTTACTCGAGTGTCATTCGAGTTGAAAAACACAGGAGCGATATACCAAAAAATGGTGGAAGAGATGTTCAATGAGTGGATACACAAGACTCTCGAAGTCTATGCGGATGACATGTTGGTAAAAAGCAAGAAAAAAAAAGCCACATCAATGACCTAAGAAAGATCTCCATGCAAGTTGCAACTACGAAAGTTCAACATGAAGGTTAACCCAATCAAATGTGCGTTCGGAGTAACAACAGGTGAATTTTCGGGATACATGGTCACTAAGAGAGGAGTAGAATTCGATACGATTAAGGTACAAGCTATTTGGTAAATTCCCATCCCCAGTCACACTAAAAATTATTTAGAAATTGAATGGATGACTAGCTGTAGTCAGCAAGTTCACATCAAGATCATCTGACAGGTGTAAAGAATTTTCCAAGACGTTTGGAAAAGGTGACAAATTTTATTGGAATGAAGAACGTTAAAAGGCTTTTCAAGGAATAAAACATCATTTAGCAGAACTCCCGATCTTGCAGAGCCCCGAACTAGGGGAAGAACTCAATTTATACCTAGCAGCTACATCGGATTCCATTAGTGCGGTATTGGTCCTAGCAGCTAAGGGTTTATTTTAAAGCCCACATAACCAAAGTATTAACCCAGATCCCTATTCAATATGTTCTCGAAAGTGCACAATGAGCAGGGATAGTATCCAAGTGGAATGCACAAATCAAGCAGTTTGAGATCAAATATGAAACAAGAAGTATAACTCCAACTCAAGTAATGGCATATTTTTTGGCAGATTTCCCTCTATCTCAAGAATACGAAACCGGCGGTATACCACAAATAGAATAGGAGAGAGAATATCCAGCCGATCTCTTACAAGAATGTCATCTTATACGATAGGAATTATTTGTAGACGGTTCATCAAATAGTGAAGGAGAAGGAATCGGGATCGTTTTCACATCACCAGGAGGAGCGAATATAGTTTAAGCAATTCGGTTAAAATTTCCATCAACCAACGACAGAACCGAATATGAGGCAGTCATCCACGTGTTAAGGCTCATCATCGAAATGAAGATTACTGAAGTAAGGCTTACAAGCTAGTCACAACTCGTAGTTCAGCAAATCAGTGGAAAGTATCAACCATTGGATCCAGTTATGTAGAAGTATCTCAAGATAACCAAACATTATTCTGTATAGATAACAAATCTTCAATACCGACACTTTTTCCCAAAAGGATAACAGGCATGCCGATGCGCTGGCTTACGTTGCTTCCATGCTTAAAATCCAACGGTAAAGGAGGAAAGAATTGATCGACTATAACATCCACTAGTCAACAAGTTAACCGAGAAAGAAGTTATATCCACAAGTATTTCCGAGAAGATGACTGGACGATACCCATTATCAACTACCTATAAACCGAGGAACTACCAGGAAAACCAAAGCTCGCTTAGAATCTCAAAGGTCGATCGGTTAACTATCGGATTCAGAATATAATTTTATATTGGCAGTTTTTCCTCGGACCTCCGTTGCGATATCTCACACAAAATGAAGGGTTAGAAATCCTAGACGGAATACATTATGGAGATGCATGGAATCACAACACATCAAGATCACTTGTTTAAAAGTCCAAAGCACAAGGATATTTATGGCAATACATGCATACAAATGCCAAGCGCTTGGCACCACGTTGTGAGGAATGCCATCGATTTGTAAAAAATAACAAAGCAGCATCTACACAGTTACATTCAGTCCTTATTCCATGGCCATTTTCCAAATGCGGCATCGACATTGTAATACCCCGATATTCGGCAGTGGTTGGCCGAATGGAATATAAGTAATGATTTGTCCTTTCCTAACACCGAGGCCTTTTAAGCACAATTAGCTTCAGAGTTGGCAAAAAACTCTGCAGTTAAACGTGCTCGGGCGGGAGTAATCCAGGGATGGGTAACCATCCGGGAAGTTTATGCTGGATTACCACAGCGATGCCCGTTGAAAAACCTCACACTGCCGGATAACCGCAGTGGATAAGTGGGGACAATATCGATGGACGGACGGGTCATTACAATTTGTATCAGAGCTCTAGGCTTTAGATCTTACATGAGACTGTAACAAAAAATAATAAAAATAAATAAATTGTATGAATTGCTAGGAAAGATTGCTTGTTATGATTGTTGTTGTTTTTTGCTTAATTTTATGCATATGATTTTTCTTGATTTGTCAGAGTTGGTGTGATAACTGATTGTGTGTTAAAATGAAGTTGTTAATTTGTCCAGTATATTTTTTGCATGATGTTGAACTTAAAATGTAAGAAGTGTGTTCAAATTTTGAGGACAAAATTTCTTTTAAGGGGGTAAGAATGTGATACCCGGTATTTTTGGTTCGGATTACATAACCTAATTGCGGCCCATTCGGTATAAGATATCTATTAAAGACCAATATATATTTAATCAAGTAGATAGTTAGCCCATAAAATCTTTATATGACATTTATAAATGATACTCCCTCCGTCCTAAATTATTAGTCCGCTTTGACTAAGTCAAGATATTAAGGAGACCGGAGGAGTGTACCAAACTATCCCTATTAAATGTTATGTTATTACTAAAATTAAAAGGAGTATATGGAGCATGTAAGAAAAATACATATTTGGTAATTTTATTATTTTATAGAAATGTTTAAATAGAAGATAAAAATAAAAATATTTATGGATTGATTTAGTAATTTTGTTTCCTATCGAGGAAGATATCATTTAAGACGATTAAATATAAGATATAAATAAAAATATTTATGGATTGATTTAGTAGATTTGTTTCTTATTTAGGAAGATATCATTTAAGATTTTTGATTGGTTATATTTAAAATAATCTTATAATTATAAAAATTAAAAGATATATTTGAGAATTTGACTAAAAAATATGACTATAAACAGAAGCTGGTCAGTATTTTAGGACAAACGAAAATAGAATAGAGGACAAAAAATTTAGGACAGAGGGAGTATTAGATTTTATAAGTTTTGTTAAGAAAATAAAAATGTAGTAAAATGTTAGAATACATTTATCATTATAATATTGATGTATTTGTGGGACATGAAAAGATAGAATTTTAGTGAGATGCTAGTAATTAATTGATTTGCTACTTATTTAGGTGCATGATGACTAATTATAGTATGGAATTAATTTATTATGAAATTAATAAATGAAAGGATTTGGATTTGTTTTAGGAAATAAGAAGAAGAAAAATAGAAAGTTTTATTTGTAATATTAATTAAAAAAACTTTAAGCAAGACATTTAAAATAGCTATTATTATTTTAATATTAGTGCATGCACTTGTAGTCTAGTGGAAGTAGATATTCGTCAAGAAAATGCATGGAGTCTAATGAAATTCTTTTTATTCACTTAATAGAGATAATGCTTGGGAAAATTAATGAATACTAATTATCATTATTTTAATAATATGTTAATTAATTTGCATGGAATGAAAATTGAAAAATCTTTCAAGCTTACTAGGAGGTTCTTCTTATTAGCATTAAAATTATGCATGCAATAAAGAGTATTGAATGTGGGACTTATAATAGCATTTTGGAATTGAAGCGTAACATAGGTTTGAGAGAATAAAAATGTTCACTTTAATATATAATTTATAATTAAATTAAATGATGATATTAAACTATGGATTAAATATTGTGTGTATATATATTTGGCTAGAGAGGGTAAGTAGAGGAGGAAACCATTATTTATCTCATTTTCTCTCCTTCTTGTTTTTTGTTTTCCTATAGACCCTATAAACTCTCAAATGTATAATTACCTAAATTATGTTCTTATATGAGTAGTTTGGATAACAATATCTGGAGTGATTTATGGAATGAAAGTAGCATGTTGTTCTATGGATTGGTTTATTGGTTTCATTGGAGTATTGACTATGAGATCCTAAATTATAACTAAGGTAGGTTTACTAGCTCATCTTCTAATCATATTTATTTGTGATTTTATTGATTGGAAATGATGTCTTCATCTTTTATTTTATTTGGAATTCTATATGAATAACTATGGTTGTTGTTTTGCTAATGTATGCATGACATTGAAATTGAAATGGGAAAATTATATAAAAATAATTACTAAAAGGATGAGTTCATGTTTTTCCGTTAGATGGAACTTCGTTTCATGCTAACGGAGGGTAATGATCCCCGAGATTTAAATGGGTAATGATCCCTAGTAGGAACTTGTGTTTCCTGACCATCAATGGCGGTTGTTCGTGCCGGATAACGAAAATGAAACGGGTAATGATCCCTGAGAGCAAATGGGTATGATCCCCATATGAACTTTTGTTACTGACCATTGATGGAGGCTGTCAGTGCCGAGAAACGATAGGTGGGTGTACGAACCAAGGACATTCGTACCGTGAACTCATGAACTAAAATAAAATGAAATGAATAATTACTCAGAATTAATTTGGGTGTTTGAAGTTATAAACAAAATCGTTGAATGCATTTCTTGTTTAATTTATTGAGATGTTTGTATATTTTTTTAGAGGATGAGAAAGTATGCCTATTGAGCCGTCAACTCACCCCAATTGACATTTTTTGCAGATTTCTTAAATGGTGGAAGTGGAACTTAAAATTATATGGATTTTTGACCGTGTTGTTTTTATTACTATTATTTGATGTGTAATTTAATTTTAATATTTTATTGAAAATGTTGTTAATTATTTTTATAATCATGTATAAAAACAATTTCTTATGCTAAGTGAAATTAATATAGAATTTTTTTTTGTCTCTTTCCGACCCTTAACGCTTCGAGTTTGGATCTCCATATGGGTTTGACCCTGGTCCGGAACTCGGGGTGTTACAGACATAGTTGGACCTTTTCCCGAAGGCACTGAAGGAAGGAAATATTTGATCGTAGACACAGACTAATTTACCAAAGGGGTCGAGGCAAAGGCATTAAAGCACATCGGAGATAAGGATGTATTCACATTTATCTTCTAAAATATCATACGCAGAATCAGGATTCCAGCAACAATAGTATCAGCTAATGGGAAACAATATGATAAAACATCGACCTTTTGTTTAATGCTTTCAAGATTCGCAAAACAGATCCCACAACAATATATCCAAAAACAGAGGCTACAAACAAAATCATAGTAGAGAATCTCAAGAGGAAGTTGGATGATCACATAAAATCTTGGTGTGAGCAGCTTCACAATGTTTTATGGGCATATCATAAACAAGACGAGAAGGTACATGCATGTCTCCATTTCTTCTAACCTACGGAACCGAAGCAGTCATCTCCACCGAGATCATGATCCTGACAACGAAGACCGAGGCATGGGAAAATAATTTTACCTCCGATCTCATATTGTTAAAACTAGACGATCTCGAGGAAAATAGAGAAATTGTTATCCAAGCATTGGAAAACTATAATCCAAGATTAAGTACAAAAAAAGGGTATGACACTGAGAGTTTCAACGCGAAGAGTTAGTTCTGCGATAAATCCCATTGTTCGTGGGTAAAAATATTCCACTGTTTTTGAATAAAAGTGGTGGAGTAGGCAAGTGCTTGATGAATCAAACCGTCTTAACCCTTAAAAAATTGTAATGCATAGGAGTACTTTGAGGTCGAGAGACTAATCTGTAGAACTTTGGCTTAAACCAAGAAATGGTCGTTCCAGATTCAATTCAGTCACAAGGAAGATGGGTCAATCTGTAGGGAGGAAAGCTGAGAATATGTAAAGATCAATAAAATTTGATTGATTATGAATGATGTGTTGAACTGCTTTGAAGATAATTTCTTTGTGTAAGACCGAGAGAAATATTTTGTACTTGATTGATGATTGACTATCATAGGTTTGCTTACGTTAAGTTTTGTTAAGTTCTCTTGTCTTATCAAGTTATAGGTTAAGGAACCCATTTATCACAGAGGTAGGTAGCACACCGATCTCATGTAAGAGTGGCGACAGTTGAAGAGGAGTGGAAGAATGGTAAAGTGGGAAATCGTGTGTAAACCAGTTCCACTTTGCGTGAGAGACTTGGTTGATTGTCCATCCACAATTCCATTTACTCCTTCAACTGCCAGCACGACTTACTCACATTTTTCATCATGGACATATTGCTACATCGCAAGTGTTGTCCGCCAGACCAAAACCCTAATGATATCCCCCCCCATGTGACATGAATTGGTGTCTTATGTGAAAGTCTGTGTTGCAGATGTATTTTATGTGGTCAATCATTGACCTAGTTAGACTATGAGTCTTAACTGGTGAATGAACATATCTCATAATTCACGATTATGATGGATGAAGCATGAAGTGTCTGTTGGGACATCAATATATTTTGTGGACTATAAACATTGAGTCTGATGAGTCATGACATATCACCGTGCTGGATGAAGCAACAATGATACTCGGATGATTTGGATTGATAAGCATAGGTTTAATGAGATTGCTGGATCGATCATAAACCCTTATGGTGATGTTTCAAACATTTGACATGAAGTCATATGAAGATAATCATTGTTGAATGATCTTAGAAGGTTAATCCTCAATCCACATGTCATGAGTAACTGGAATGACGAAGCAGAGAGATTATAATATTAAATTATTGGTCGACTGACCAACAAAATATTGACTGATGGACCAACAAGATATTGGTTGGTATACCAATAAAATATTGATAGTTGTATCAATATGCGAAATAACACTTCTCGAATATTGATAGTTGAATTAATATGAGATATATTGCTTTGCAGAACAACTGGATACTGATGGTTGAATCGATAAAACATTAATTAAAATATTAATATAGCTGGATTAAATATTAAATAATTAATTGAATTATTGATTGTTGGATTAATATAAAACTATTGGTGTTTGAACCTGTTCAGAATTATGCTCTACAGAGCATTAAGTTCAAAACCCTAATTTTGACAGATGGATGATCCATGAATGATTTAGTGGGAATCAACCAATGAGTAAGAGGAGATCGGCTATTGGTGGTGATAGACTGACCATGCGGCGTTCAGGTGCTTTGCAGAGGACTCACCAAAGTTGATTGCCGAGGAATTGGTGTTAAGATGATTAATTAGTGTTTAATCATAATTAAAATTATGCTCTGCATAGCATTAGGTGGTAAAATCTAATTGTGATAAAGAGAGGGACCGACCAAGGGGTGTTAAAACCGATCATTGGTGGTGGTGTGACCAGTTAGTGGTGTATGGATGATGGTCCAAGTTGGTGTGAAGAGTTTGAACCAAATATGGACAACAGATGATCACTTGGATGATTCATTAACGAATGGAGTGAGACCGACTTTTGATAGCCAAGGGACCGACCATGGTGGTGGACGTGCCACTATTTGTTCGTGGACCATTCCTTAGCGTTTTGGTATTTTCTTGTCATCCATCGAGCATTATTTTATATTTTCAGAAGAGTTTGATCTTGACTGAAACTCTTGATTTTGCTCGAAGGATGAAGTAGATTTTTGCTTAGAAGACCAATATTTGGAAATATTAAAATAATACAGATCTGAACTTTGTCGATCCTTGATCTAGTTTTAGTGACCTTATGTCAGAAGAGAAGGCTCTTAGAATAATCAGAGTAGGTGAATATCAAGGTTCAACCTCCGTTATTCAATCAAATCAATAATCAAAAACTAAAATAACAATACGATTCTAGTTTCCCACCAACGATACTATATAGATGCTTCTTGATCCCATAAAAGACTTTAAATAACGGTCGTAAGAGATTTCACCTAATTAGGTTACTTTCCTCTCCAAAATAATGTTACAAGTAATACTATTAGTTGGCTACCACTCTGACTACAAAATAAAGTGCGAGTGTGAGGATAAGTTTGTAAGAAGAACAAAATTCACTATTTATAGACCAAGGTAGTTTGGACACAAAGGAATTTCGATAACCGAAATATCAAAAGATATGCAATAAACACCGATTTTTCGTTTTATCTAATTCCAGTTAATATCCAACTAGGATACCGAAATCTCTCATGGATAACAACTCAATATTATCTAGCATGCAAGTATACTTTACTAATATATATCTTCTAGAGATATGTTTTACTTAATGGGAAAATATAAAATATAAATTCGAAAAACCTAATATAAGATTCTCAAATATTTCGGTTTGGGATTTCACATTGAGTATCAAGGAGTATCTTTGAACAATGAAAGAATAAGATTTTAGCATATGTTCAAATTACTTACTATGTCGAGATCTTGAACTTCCCTAAATAACAACTTATATTCTGATATTCACACAAACCCTAAAGTACATATGAAAACTGGAAATAAGATTCGCTATTGGGACCACTACTGCAAGAGATTCCCAATAGGGATTGGTCCTGCTATAGATCCCAAGACAGGGATCGGTCCTGCAATAGATCCCCAATAGGGATTGGTCATGCTATAGATCCCTAATAGGAATCACACCACCAATTCTATTGATTCCTTTCAACTACGATTTTTTTTTGCAAGTTTACTTCCTTAAACTCATGTAGTTAAACGTAGTTTTCTATGCATGGAATCAACCTAAAGTTCATTACACAATCTAGTAACAAGTTACAAAGATAGTGTTTATGTCGCAATTACGAAGTTCAAAAAGATAGACGTTATAGTCGTAATTCAATATACCAAAGTTGTGACACAACTTGTATATTCTTCATTGACACTTTGCTCATAATGAAATGATCAGGTCCCTAATACTAGATTTTCATCTATATACCTTCGCATGTTATGTTTTCAATATAAACGACTTGAAAGCAACGTAGATTGAAATGGGAAAAAGTCAAGTATTATACTACTAACCTCGAACAAAAGGATGATATGTTTGTTGATGTCGATACGTCTTCAGGTTCTTCAGTGTAACACGAGTTTGTCTCAACATTTCTAGACTTTCTGGTCTAACCTAAGGAAGTTGACTCTAGTAATCTAATCAAACGACCTTGAGTTTTGGTAATATAGTATGACAATCAAACTTGACATACCAACGCTTGGTGGGTTCAACCGAGCAATGCTCTAACAAGCTTTCTAATATTCCTCTTAACAATGTTTCATAATTTCATCTGGATTTGCTCGGGCTATTTAGGCAATCAAGAAAATTGTTACCTAATAGGCCATTGAAAAAGCAATTGAAATCTTATTCTGGAGATTGATTAATTTAATGATGATTAATAACCTAATTATTTTCAGAAGAGATATAATAGAGAGATTGTTTAGTAAATTTGTTTTATTTACGAACATGGAAGAAAAAAAATTCGTTTTTAGAAATGGGCATCAGTATCAATTTTTTTTAATAAAAATTCATCATATTAACTGAATTATAACCGATATAACTAACCAAACGAGGGTATCACTAGTATTTCTAAGGGGTATATAAAGGAACACCCTAGTTTTCTTTCAGTTCAGCTGCTTCTTTTTAATTTTCTTTGCAATCTTTGCGGTCTTTTTTGGTTATTAATTTCTTTTGAGTTTCGACCTGGTTCAACTACTTCTTTTGAGCTTTCTTTGAAACTTCTGCAGGTTTTTTTTGTTCAATATTTTATTTTAAACTTCGAGCTTTATGTTGCTTTATTTACTTTGTTGTTGTTAGTATCAATGAGCTCAAACAAAGTTGAAATTTTTATGGATAAATGTCGTGGCTCTCAAGGCAAGGTCTATTCATTAACATCAGATTCGCGAGGAACTACTCTGTATCACGTGTCGTATACGATTTTTGTTCCAGAACGACCAACGTTATTGTACTCTACTAGAACTTTTTCATTATTAACAAATGACTCAAATTTTTTTCTCTTTTGATTTGGAGTTTTGGAGACGACATAATTCGTGAAATTCCAAGATCAACAAGCAATAATTTTTTCCGATGACAACAACTATCAAAAATAGGTGGCCGTGTTGGGAGGGGTCTACATAAATTACCCCTACATCAGCACTGTTCCTCAATAAACAATATATTTTCACTACTTCAAGCCGATTGACAATCTACATAAATTACCCCTTTTTGTTTATTTTAAGGGTGTTTTTCAGAATGGTCGCTGTCCCCTAATTTTTTTCACAAAATCATCACACCTTTAATCAGTGCTGAAAAAATAGTCATTTTCCATCCGTTTCCATCTGAGTTATCTGTTTTGAAAAAAACAGTCATGTTTTGGTCATAAATACCCTTCCTCTATTGTTGAAATGAATCAAATGATGGTAATGAAGTGGTGGTGGTGGTGGCGGCTATACCCAAGAGAGGAAGCATTGAACCCTTTTAGGGAATGTGATATAACGATCCCGAATGTGGGATGAAGTTCTGGTGCCATGTAACGATCCTGAATGCGTTCTTCGGAAAACTTCAGTAGCAGCAGGAAACATCAACATCAACACCAATAGCAAAAGCAACAGTTCATCGAAACAGCAGCAGTAGCGGAAACAGCAGCAACAAACACCACCTTCAACATCCATTAATGGAGTTACATGAACAACAACAGGGATAAACAGGTAATTCCCTCACTGACTTAACTCTGATTTGTGGGACATGATGTCAATAACTCTGAAACTAACGGTGCAGTGATCATTCTGAAAAATGATTGTAACAGTGTGATGGCTTTGTGAACTGGGTTAAGGAAGTGTGACTGTTTTTGTAAATACCCTTCTTTTAACTATAAAAGCTTTCAAGGCTTATTGATAAACGAGCGAAGAGTTCGCCAAGTAACAACTAGAGTGACAAAAACACAACTCAAAACTAAAGCTAACAAAAGGTCCAACCAAGAAAGAACAACACAGAAAACAAAAGCTTAGACAAACTAAATTCTCTTAACCTAAACGAAAACCCACCGGTAGCTATTCCTTTTTTGCTCAGATCGTCTCCATTTGGAAAAGATCTGGGAAAATCCTTTTCCTTTATTACTTTCTTAGCTTGTAATTTACTCTTTCTACTTAATATTTTATTTTGTTATATATCTTTTTAGTTCCCTGTAGTCTAGTTCTTGTTCTTCCTTTGAGCAATGGCCCTTCTGGACATTCTTCCGAGGCTTTGTTAGTTTGTTGTATCAAGAGGGCTGAAACTTTCATGATTTGTTGCGATCTATCTTTTCACGGCGAGTTTCTCCGGCAGGTACCTGATTTTTAAGAAATTCAAGATCCGATTGTATCATCTAGAGAAACAGGTTGGTTTGTATTGGGTGACTTTTATCTCCATGTAGTGATAAGAAATCAAAGCATATCATTTAATTTAGTGGTGTTCTACAATCATAAAGAGACGTTAACAACCGTTCTTTGTTTGACATCATCTATACCTAAGCTCTTTAGTTTGGATTTTTATTTATTGATGGTACATATCGGATTTTAGTTTGTTTGTTTTAAATTTATGTATTATAATTGTTCTGTGCTGGATTTCTGATCTAGTTACAGTTGGGTGTTGTTTGTTTTCGGTTTCTAGTCTTAAGCTTATGCTAATTTTTATCTTTCCTTACTTAGTCCTTGTAAGCTTTGATCTTGTGATCTTTTCCCTTGGTTGGATCTCTGGGTTCGTTGTCGGTTGTCTGATGGTTGTTGTTCGTAAGAGTAGTGCTGATCTTTCTCCTTTCCAGTGGGAAATAAAGTTGCGTCGTCTCCGAAGAACTTTCTTTGTGCCAGTTAATGAGGATGTGAATCAAAATGAAACTTTTGGTATATCCTTCATATGAAAAGATTTCTGTCAGATGGTTATTATTAAAGAGTTCTTCTTCTTATGAGAGCAAGGGCTATGGGTAGTCTCCAAATGGAGACTAACTCTTTTATATGAAAGAGGGCTCGCTCAAATGAAAGAGTGAACCCACTATGGGAAAATAAGAAAAAGGCACTACACGGGAGACTGTCTCCCGTGTAGCAATTTTTTTCTTCAAAGTAGACGGGGGACAGTCCCCCATCTAGTGTTACACTACCAACCACTCATTCAACGAGTGTTCCAACGAGTTTGGGGGGAAAGTGGGATAAAAACTACCCATAACAGCCTCTAATCTGCTCAGATTGGTAGTGCACTCCTTCATTTGAAAGAGTGACACTACCCATAGCCCTTGCTCTGAGCTGTGAATCAATCTTCACCGATTCAAGTTCTCCCGTAAAGACTGGTGTTATTATTCTACTGTTATGTTTTAATGGTCCGACAAAGATTCTAGATACGGGATCCTGGTTAGAGATTCGTGCTGGGAATTACTTAGTTTTAAGACTTGTATGTTTCAGATTCTCTTTGTAACATGCGGGTTTCCCTGTTTATTTATTAAAAAAGGAAAAAAAAAGGAAGAAAAAAAAATCTCTTAGCTTGAGTTCTTTAAGAACACGCAATTGGGGGATAGTTTTTATAATTGGGGGATATAAATTACTATCCCCATCCAATGGTGTCTGCTAAGGAGTGTCTTTTGGGGGCGGAAATACGAAACTACCCTTTAAAAAAAATAAAAACTACATCAAACCTAGAATAGGTAGAATAGCTACTCCCTTTCAAATTATAAATATTCCCCACTCCCTTTCAAATTCTCTTCTCCTTTTCTGCCGTCTCCTCACTTTGAACAAGTTTTTTTTTTTTTTTTTTTTTACATTTCGGAAGTGATGAAGACCATGCCGGTAGTGATGAATACCATGCCGATATCTTGTGACAGCATGATGTTAGGATGAATACCATGCCGATATCTAGTGCCGACATGGTTTTTAGGATGAATATCATTCAGATACCAATATAGCTCAGAAAGTCTGTCCTAAAACTTGTTTGTGCCGGCATGGTCGATTCCCAAGTGTACCGTGCCGATTTGAGGATAAAAACATACAAAAAATCTATCAATGTACATTGCCGGCACTACTACCGGCATGCTCGATAATGAACTTTCTATGCTGGCAGTGTACTTACAATTTAAAAATTGGGGGATACTGTGTATCGGCATGGTGAAAGTATGAATACCATGCCGATTTGGTCCCTGCCGACATGGTATTCATACTTTTACCATGCCGGCACTGAGTTTTTCAGGCGTAACAATGGCGGATTCAATCAAAAAAAAAATCAAATTTCATACATTAATACCTAAATATGACTAATTGGAGCACTTGTATATTCAACTTGTTTACTCTCCTAGGTTGGTTCTTCACCTAAACCTTCATGATCATAAATATCTTGATTTAATGTTGTTGCGTCAACAAATTCAATGATAATGATTTACAGGACTAGTAGTAAAACACCAAGGTGACCAAATTAGGAGTACAAAAACTCCGTTCAAATGTTGGGATCCATTAAAACTCCATATTAAACAAAATTGATACAAAACCCCCAAAATTTTAAAATTTGATGCAACAACCCCAAACAAAATTGGTTTCATCATATTTTTGCCTATTTTTTTTTATCATGAAACCAAAGATTTTAATGATGGAACAGTAAGTTTATGATAAAACCAAAATTTGGTGGTACTGTTTCTGGTTAGTGGTGGTGTTGGTTGGTGGTGGTGCTTTTTATGGTGATGGTAGTGCTAGTATTTGTTGGTGGATGTGGTGTTGGTTGCTAGTAGTGGTAGTTAGTGGTGGCAAAAACACCTTTGAGGTTTTTGTGTTACTTTTGTTATTTGGGGGTTTTGTGTTACTTTTATTTTGATGGGTTTTTTGTGGATGGATATTGACACCTTTGGGGTTATAACTCACGGCCCGTAATGATTTATTCTAATTATTATCTAATTATAATTAACCACTAAACATAATTAGTGAGCGGTAGATTAGGAATTAGTTAGAATACATGGATAAATGGTGACTCTGATTTACTATTTATATCTCGTTTTTGTTTTTTTCCTATATTCCCCAATTAATAAAAGGATCCCCAAATTGGGCATTCTTTCTTTTAACCTCCCCGCCCATTCATACAAGTGTTTTCCAATAGTCCGTGTTGTCCCAGGACTCCCAACTTCCATCTGCCAAGGCTCTTTAACCATTAGCTGCTGAAGTATACTTTCTCCCGTGTAAGTGAATCCTAAAATTGTCACGCACTCATAAGTTAATAGGGAATTATGCTTTTATACTCGCTTAGAATAAGCTCACTTTCAAATCGAGTCTGAGCACAAATTCATTCGGGTGGCAAAACAGAAAGAAAAAAAAAATGATGGCACAAACACTCTCTCACCAGTGCTTTCACAACTACCAGCAGCTTTATGTTAACACAAAAAAACCCAAGAACCTTCTTCATTCACTCTCACTCCCAAAGCCTTGTTTCTCTATTTCAACGAAAACCCATTACAAAAACTCAACAGCTTCAGCAGTCACTCCATCATCACAACACAATCATCAACTGGCATTATCTCAAAACATCACCAAACTCTGTGAATTTGGTGACCTCGATGAAGCATTACTGCTTTTACAACAGAACAATGAAATTCACACTGAAAAGTATGAGCAAGCTATTGCTGTTAATACTCTATTACAATCTTGTGGGAAAAGGAAGGATATTGAAATGGGCCGTAAAGTTCACAGTTTTGTATCAGAATTATCTCAATTCAATAATGATTTTGTTATGTATACGCGTATTATTACAATGTATTCAATGTGTGGGTCTCCAGTGGATTCTCGTATTGTGTTTGATAATTTGCTGAAGAAGAATTTGTTTCAGTGGAATGCACTTATTAGTGGGTATACAAGAAATGAGCATTGGGTTGATACGATTTTGGTTTTCTGTGAAATGCTTACGGTGTCAGAGTTTAAACCTGATAATTTTACTATGCCGTGTGTTCTTAAAGCTTGTGGGGGGCTTTCGAGTGTAGAACTTGGACAAGGAATTCATGGTTTAGTTATAAAGATGGGATTGGATTCAGATTTGTTTGTGGGTAATGCTTTGATTGCCATGTATGGGAAATGTGGGGTTACTCAAGATGCGGTTAAGGTGTTTGAGAAAATGCCTGAGAAGAATTTGGTTTCATTCAATTCTTTGATTCGCGGGTGTTCGGAGAATGGGTTTCTGGATGAAAGTTTTGATGTGTTTAGGAATATGTTCGAATCTGAAGATGGTTTGATACCTGATGTTGCAACTATGGTGACAGTGCTTCCTGTTTGTGCAGAGGAAGGAAAAGTGGAGATGGGGATGTTACTGCATGGGCTGGCTGTGAAATTGGGGTTACTTCAAGATCTAATGGTGACCAATGCTTTAGTTGATATGTATGTTAAGTGTGGGTATATATCAAATGCTCGGGCCCTGTTTGACAAGAATGTTCAGAAGAATGTAGTCTCTTGGAATGTCATGATTGGTGGTTACTCAAGAGAAGGAAATGTCCAAGAAACCTTTGATTTGCTACGCGAAATGCAAAAGGAGGAGAAAATGGGAGCGAATGTGATCACGATATTGAATGCATTGCCGGTTTGCATAGAGCATTCGGAAATGTGTAGCTTGAAGGAGCTGCATGGCTACTCTGTCAGAAATGAATTTCATTGTGATGAAATGATAACTAATGCTCTCATTGCTGCTTATGCTAAATGTGGATCTTTGAGTGCTTCAAACAGTATTTTTGATGTGATGGAGACGAAGACTGTGAATTCTTGGAATGCAGTCATTGGGGGGAGTGCACAAAATGGAGATCCAAGAAGTGCAGTAGAATTATTTCTCCAGATGGTAGATTCTGGGATAAAGCCTGACTTGTTTACCATTGGTAGCTTACTGCTAGCTTGTGCTCATCTAAAATCACTAAGATATGGTAAAGCAGTTCATGGCTTTGTGGTAAGAAATGGGTTGCATTTGGATTCCTTCATTGGTGTTTCGTTGCTTTCTCTTTACATCCGATGTGGGAAGGCATCGAATGCGAGGATTTTCTTCGATGAGATGGATGTAAGAACTAAGGTATCTTGGAATGCAATGATTGCTGGGTACTCTCAGAATGCACTACCACAGAGTGCCATTGATCTCTTTCGCGAAATGCAACAGCATAATGTCCAACCTTCTGAGATAGCAATACAGAGCATACTGACCGCTTGTGCACAATTAGCAGCTTTGCGT
The DNA here is from genome assembly GCA_023531105.1 of Papaver atlanticum. Classification (NCBI taxonomy): domain Eukaryota; kingdom Viridiplantae; phylum Streptophyta; class Magnoliopsida; order Ranunculales; family Papaveraceae; genus Papaver; species Papaver atlanticum. The sequence goes on from JAJJMB010002020.1 coordinate 533,769, forward strand.
CTTGGAAAAGAGGCCCACTGTTTTTCCATAAAAGCAGACCTTATTGGAGATGCATTTGTCAGTAGTTCAATTATAGATATGTACGCAAAAACTGGTTCTATAGAGCAGTCTCGTAGGACCTTTGATGGGCTAGTCGAGAAAGATGCAGTTTCGTGGACAGTGATGGTCACAGGATACGGACTTCATGGACTTGGTAAAGAGGCTATTGAGATATTTGAGGTGATGCATAGACAAGGCTTGAAGCTTGACCAGTATACTTTTATCGGTATCCTAATGGCATGTGATCATGCAGGGTTGGTTGAAGAGGGTCTTAAGTACTTCTCAGAGATGCAGAGTGTACACAAAATAGAGCCAAAACTAGAGCATTATGCATGCATGGTTGACATGCTGGGTAGAGCTGGGCACTTAGACCATGCAGCCAGTCTTGTGGAGAAGATGCCGGATGAACCTGATGCTGGAATTTGGGGTTCACTACTAAGTGCTTGTCGAACTTATGGAAATATGGATCTTGGTGAAAAATTTTCAAAGAAATTGTTGGATCTGGAGCCAGACAAGGCTGAGCACTATGTGTTAGTCTCTAACTTGTTTGCAGGATCGGGCAGGTGGGATGATGTAAGAAAGGTGAGACAGAAGATGAGGGAGATGGGACTGGTAAAAAATCCCGGTTCTAGTTGGATAGAAGTAAGAGGAAAAGTTTATAACTTTGTTGCCAGTGATGACACACATACGGAATCTAAAGAGATACATAGAATGTGGAGAGAATTAGATGAGAAAATACGTGGCATGGGATAAGTACCTGACACAGGCTCGGTGTTACACGAGTTAGATGAAGGAGAGAAGGAAGAGTTATTACGAGGTCATAGTGAGAAGCTCGCTATATGTTTTGGGCTCTTGAAGATGACAAAAGGTTCTATACTACGGGTTTACAAGAATATTCGTATTTGTCATGATTGTCATAATGCAGCCAAGTTGGTCTCTAGGGTGATGCAGAGACAGATAATTGTGAGGGACAATAAAAGGTTCCACCATTTTAGAGATGGGCTGTGTTCTTGTGGAGATTATTGGTAGGCATAAGACAAATGCTTTATGTTAGGTAAGGGCTTGTTTTTTCTCCTTTCCAATTAGAGTGTGACCGTTCACAGCTACCTCCTCCATCCTAAAGCTTAGTATACTTTTTTTCACATTTATTTAGTTAATCCACAGATTATTCTATTTCAAGGCTTCATCTTGCTGTAGCGACTAACCATCATCCGTGATTTAGCATCAAACTCTTACACCCAGCACTTGTGGTTGCCTGAATTAATCATCTTCCTCCATTTCCTTCTTCTAAACCCATTTATCTCTTCACTGAGATCAATCTTGTGCAAGGCACGACAGATCTAATTGAGTACCAATTTGGCGCACCATTCTACCCTTATCCAGGCTTGGGACCTCCAATGCACTGTAAAAGCTTATAAGATGAGTTAACTCCCAAAAACTTTGCATAAACTGATGGCTATATTACATTTAATCTTGCTTTATTTTACTTTTCGTTCATAACATTAAACTGCATTTAGAATTCTATGTCATTATGTGTTTGAAACTAAGAAAAGAAGTTTTGAGTTCAGGAGGAACTAAACTTAAGCTTGCATCAGTGTTCCCACTAAAAAGTGGGAACAGTACTTAGGTTCTCTGAGTGGAGAGCCTTTTCAAATATTTTTCTTATTATGCTAGTTGATAGAATTTTGATGGGGCCATGAGAAGCTTCCTAGTTGCAACTGTAGCCCCCAAACCCCTCAAGCAGGGCCACTACTGAATTTCTCATTTCCTGTGTAGCCACCCGATGAACTTATAACCTCTTTTTTATTATATATAAAAAATGAAATTTTCATTTTGAAAGCTTTTTTCTTTCATGCAGCTTTTGCTTATTATCCATTTATCAGGTGAGACCTTTATTGATCAAGGCTGGTGGGGTTCTTCATAATGATTGATGTATGAAAAGTCATGGAGTCACTAATTTCTTGGAGCAGTTTGCAGACATTATTGGTGCACATTTTGCTTTACTAGCCGATAGAAATTGTTTACGAATTTTGAAACCCAGAATAAGTGTACTGGAGTTTAATCATGGATATACCTGCAATACCTCTATTATAACAATTGTTCATTAAAATGAAAATCCTAAAATCTGTTATTAAGAAGTCTCTTTACATTTCGATGCAGCTCAATTGAAGACAAAGGTGGATTAGTAATTTTTTAATACTTAACAGAAGAAGATAGGAGCTGAGAGAGAAAGGAAAAAGAGACATGGGTTTCATCTAATGGAGTAAGTCCATGGAACTAGTGATGGATTGAGTTGAAGATTCAGCTCTTAGATGAGCTGTGTTGCATGGAACTTCTCTCAAAGTCTTGCCAGGTTTATCAAGTTGCTGCAGCTCAGCAAGCTTTGTCCGGAGTTCAGAAGCATCTTTCCTAAGGTGAGTATTCTCTTGAAGAATGTTCTCGTGGCACTCCAAGACATGATTTAGTTTGTTGATGAGTTCGCGGTTTTCATTCCGGAGCCGAACGACCTGTGACCAAAGCTCATCTAAATGTTTCTGTTTGCGCATTCTTGACCGACGAGCAGATTCCCTGTTCGATATCATTCTTCTTCGTTTCCTTTCGTCGATGACTCTTAGTTGCAGTTCTTCTGCCTCATCAGAAGCTGAAGAAGTGTTGCTAAGACATGAAAACTGCGGACCGAATTCATAAACTGTAGGGAAATTTTGAGTCTGAGAGTAGTGTAAAAGCCCTGAATAACCACTGAAATTTGTCGTGGGCATATTTATATCGTTTTGCATCATGCTAATGTCAACAGGGTATATGGCTCTGTCTGTAGGTGTCATGAACCCAAGCGCGGGAGCATCACCTGAATACATGGTTAAAGTATTTGGTGAGTTACAGAGGGAATATTGGCTTATGTGTTTAGTGAGAAGTGGAGGGAATATTGGTTGTTGCAGTAGAAGGTGAAGAAGAATAGAAAGAGGCTTAGAATTGGAGAAGAGTTTCAAGTTGTTGAAGGAAGCAGAGGGAAAGCAAGATAAGTGAAGGTGTTTATAGTAGGAAAAAAGTTAAAGAGAGTAGTAGTGGGCCATGTTGAGCAAGTAGAATAACAGTAGAAAGAGTTTCTTAAAGAGCAGACATTCACTTCATTAGAAGTTTCATGTACCTCATATATTTAGTTCTATATTTAGTAGTATTTATTCACACCAGTATAAGATGCCATCATCCGCGCACCACCCAGTATCAGATGCCATCATGCATAAAACACATACATAAATGGTCATCATATACTAGAGACAGGCAAAGAGATTCATTTAATGATGCTATATTTAGAGTATTTTCATTACATTCTGTGTGTTTATCTGCTTGTCTTGGTCTGGATTGTATTTCTATGGATTAGCTAGTATTGCTCATGTACCAGTATCATGTAACCTTTTTTTGCAAGAATTAGAATGAAATTTTGAGAAGTCAATCTAAAAACAGGTCCTTCTTTTATGTTTTGTTTTATCTTGCTTTCTTTTTAAGGCTGAGCTGAGCATTTGCTGATGGATCCATCAACTTTTTAAGGCCAACACTGAGTTGTGACATATAGCAAACAAAAGAGACTGTTGTTGTAGGAAGTATGTTTTTCTTGCAAATAGAAAATTTGGGATTTGTTGATGGTGGTGACTCAACTACCACCAAACACTGAACACAAAAATTCAATTAACTTATAATTTCTCAGTTTCATGTTTAGCTATATATCAACCTAACTTTCATAATCCACACAGAATTCGATTACGTAATATCTATTCTATTGTATAAAGGGAATTACGTAATGAGGGAGGATCCATGGACACTTTTAGATGGACAAGATCGGACAAGATTTGCGTCATTTTCTCCGCAAAACCCAAACGATAATGAATTTAAGTCTAATATTTTGATGGTACGTTATTCTTATAGGACTCTACATTCCTACACAAAATGAGCACAATTCGAGATGTATAAAACCACCATCTACCCCTTTGAATATCAACCGTTCAAAATTAACGGTTGAAATTAAGATCGGTAGATGGTCAGGTTTGCTATTTCGAATTGCATTCATTTTTGGTAGGAATGTAAAGTCTTATAATATGAACATATTAATAAAATATTAGACTTAAATTCATTGTCGTTTGAGTTTGCCGGAGAAAATGACGCAAATCTTATCCGACCTTGTCCATCTAAGAGTGTCCATGGATCCTCCTCTTACATGATATGTTGCTTAGTAAAATGAGTTTATTATCGGAGTTTGCTTTAACTTTCTTTAACTGATGTGACAAGTAAAAAAAGTAGAACAAGGAGTTTGCGAACGTCGGCTATAATTATATTGACAGTGGTGAAGAAGATTAGTAGGTTTCTAACTTTCTATGGGCAACTATGCAAAGATTATGTAAAAATTAAGGATATGCAATAATATTGTAGTTGGGTTGGGTATGAAAGTGACAAATCTTATTAGAGAGCATCAAAATGTGAATAACTTAAATCACTTTTTCATAGAGTATCTTAATTAACATTTGTGTGTTTTTTGTTTGGATTTGATTCCCCACCACTAACTTAATAATTTTGCCAATAATTTTTTCTTGTGTTCAAAAGCCTAATCAAATTGGCTGTAATTTGATGACTGCAGCATTTCTGCATGATTAAAATTTAGAAAACATTTCATTATGCGGAGAAATGCATGTCTGTTTTTCTTTTTCAGTGCCAAAGTACTGTACCTCTTAACATTATCCACCACACACACCAGCTTGGCTTTCTGAAACTGCAAAACTGTAGCAAAAATGGAGCAACTATGGTCGGCAGACCGGGCCAAAAAAGCTGACTCTTCGAACATTATCAACCCTCCACGGACGCCTAAGACCTAATCACTGGGAGACGATTCCAACCAGCACCAACCGACATCAGAAAACTGTCCCTAAACCTCAAGATATTGCCAAGTCTATTAAGAGCCAAGCGACGGATGCAACTCAAGAGTGGTGCAATATAGTGAAGGACCAAAGACAATAACAGCAGTAGAGGGAGGGACCCGATGAAAAGAGGGGCGTGTGGTGTGGGTGTCAAAGGTGAGGTGAAAAGAAAGTAGGAAGGGTTGCGGTGCGGTATTGCGTCACTGGCTGTTTTCTTGTTATTGACCCGTCAACTTAGCCAAAAGCCAGTTGGCCCAGTTCTGTATTTCACTAATCTTGCCTTGCCTTGGGCTTCTTCTAATTCTTTCTTATTTAGTTATGTTCTTTTCTTTGATTAGGTGTGTAACCATGGCTGTGGTGTTGTTTACAGTTTTTGGTGTTCTTTCCTACCACTTGACCCACTTAGCCAAACCACATTTGCTATCTTTCTCATTTTTTTAATTAATTTTCCCTTTTCATGAGTTCATTAGGAAAATCTTAAAGAGATTAATTATTGGTTCATTTTGTGGATACAACCTTCCCTTATGGTGTTCTTAATTTCTCAATTATAATTGAATGATAGCCTGATTTTTCTTTGCTTTGCAAACAAATTCGTCGTTCTGCTCACTGATTATTGTTTTTATGTTTCTTTGTACTTGACTTATTTGTTTTGTTTGCGCAAATTATTATTATTAATTTTATTTTTGAAGCATATTTGCACAAATTATGATGTGCATCACATTTTAAATTCTATTTTAATTTTTTTATGCTAATTTGCTGATGCATGTTATAATTTGAATGATTGCAAAATAAAGAAAAAATCTCAAAACTAGAATTCAAGATGGAAAATCTTGCCTAGAAAAATAACTCCAGCATTTCATATTTTGCTTAAACAAAAGTAAAGCATGAAATGGTTTAGCATGGTTTTGAGTGTCTGGCCAACCGTTAGAGATTCAGTGGATGAAACTCTTCGTCGTAAATTCTTCGATCCTAAAATACAATAAGACTTAGACACCTATTCAAGACTCATAAATATGAATTTGAAGAACCATAAAACTAACCAGTTATTTTATTTTATATTTTTGTCTATGGAGTCTAAAAGTGAAAAGAGAAATTTAAATAGAAAAACATAACATACATTACTGTAAATTTAAGTTACACTGTACAATATATGCATGGAAAATTTGGAATTATTTCAAATAGGTTTTCACAATAATTTGATTTTTTTGGAGAACAATTTTTTTTGTTTTTTGTTTTTTTTGAAGAAAGATAGTTTATATCGAAGAGGAAAAAAGGCCAAAGGCCAAGTGACAAACGAACATTACATACGGAGAGTCATCTCCTAGTTATTTGACTAGAGGGGATAAATTTAAAGGTATCAAATTAGCAGATCCAAAGAACAACACTTTGTTTAACCAGCATTTTGATCTCCTCTATACCTTAAGCTCAAGAACCAAATACCCGATTATTTTTTTCCTCCATAAATTCTAAATGACTGCACGATGGAAGATATGCCAAACCCTCATACATCTTCTAGTTAGAACGTTAACTTCCCAAGCATCAAAGAGTTGAAGCATTGTCCCTGGCAGAGGCCAAGAGATATGGAATTCCTTGATGAAGTAGTCCCACAATTTGAAGGAGTAAGTATAGTGCAAGATTAAGTGGTCTGCAGTCACATTTTCTAAATTGTAGAGAGGACAGCCTTCAGTGGCAGTATTAATTCCTCTGTGTCGCAACATGATCCTCGTAGGAAGAGAGTTGTGAAAGATTGCGCATAGAATAAAACTTACCTTGTTTGGTATCTCTTTTCTCCAAAGGTAGCCAGCAAAATTGAATTTTGTGCTTCTCGTGACAACAATTTAAAGCTTTTTTGGTGCTAAAATTTTGCATAACATCGACTTCATCTTCGTCTTCTATCAACTCAGGAACTGACCCCATGTCACTCCTTAACAGGTCCCATTATAGCTATTCATCCGCGTACAAATGAGTCTTCCTAAAATTGCAGATCCATCTCCCCCCATTTACTGCATTAGCGATAACCATATGCTTGTCTTTTACTGCCTTAAATATCACCCGAAACGAGTCCTTCAAAACTCCTATGTTCGACCATTTATCGTACCTAGAGATGCACATGAGCCGGTACAGTCCGGTTTTCTGTTGGTACCGGTACCTGTACCTGGAGTTGACCGGTACCTCATTTTGAGGACCGGTAACTGTACTTGTACCTGGACTTGTACCTGTACCTGTAAGACCGGTCCAGTTCCATTCCGGTACCGGGTTTTTACCTGAATTTTGAAACACACAGTAAACTCAACATATTAAAAAAAAAACTGACTATTCAAAGTTCAACATTACAACTTAAGTTCAAAATAACAAAGGTTTAAAACAACATCACACACTTAAGATCAAAGTTCAACAATACAAAATAGTACCAAAAACAACATTCCATAAGTCTGTGACAAGAAATGAAATGCAATCCTTGCAAAGTATCCAATGGCACTGGCTGGGGGACTTCTCAAAGACTCAAACAATGGCACTGGCTGCACTGTCATGGAGTTTACTTCAAGCCTTTTTTAGCAGAGAATCCCATATGGCTGCAACACGCAACAAAAAAGTAAAACAAGAAAGTAAGCAAGCAATACAAGAAAACTTGAAAAGTAAGTACTAATGTACTATTAAATGGAAGAAAAACTAATATATTACCTGCCTCATCTTCAACATCATCATCAGGTATATAATCACACAGAAGATCAAGAGTAATGGGCTTTTGAAGAAAGCTTTGTGTACAGAGCAATGCCTCAACTGTCCTTGTAGATAAAGAAGCTCTCCATGGAGTCAGCACGCGTTTCCCGGTGCTAAAAGCTGATTCAGAGGCCACTGAAGACACGGGCATGGCTAATATATCTCTTGCTATGTATGACAGTATCTTATACCTGCTTTCATTAGCCTGCCACCAAGCCAATATGTCAAACTGGTCATCTTGACTTACTACACGCATTCCACCATCCATCACATCTATCAAATACCTATCGAGCTCTGTTGTTCTTGCCTCTTCAACACAACTTGGGCTGTCCCAATACTGTTTCCTCCTTGATTGAATTCTAGCAAATAAACCATGAGATTGCACACTAACTGGATTGACAACAGTATGAGCAGCACTAGTTGACCCCTCCTCATGAACTGAATACAAGGACTTATAATCTTCAAAGAGTTCCTGAAATTCTTTTTTCACCTTTCTCATAACTCTTAGAACCTCCCATGTATTATTCTCATATAAACAGTTAATAGTAAATTCCAACCCCTTTTGTTTCTCTCTTGGATCCAACAGTTGAGCAAAAAACATAACAAAATTCATTGTTTCATACACACCCCAGTACTTATGGTACTTAGCAAACATTAGACGGGACATACGAGCAATAAAAGGATCTGATGCTACATTGTTTTTAAATTCAACTAATTGTTCATGGATAAGTAACAATTGCCATAAGAAAGTGTGAGTAGTGACTTGTGTAGATGCAGAAAAATTGACAGTAGCATCGAAGAATACCTTTAGACACTTCACAAGACCTCTAGCATATTTCCAATCTTCTTTATAAGGAGCATGTTGACGAGGAATCTTTTTCTTCTTATTCTTCATCTTTGCCTTGTTCTTGCTTGTTGGATCCAACTCCTCAACCTCTTCTTCCATATCCTTAACCTCTTCCTCTTCTTCCATTTCCTCAAACATTTCTTCTATGATCACATTACTAGCTATAGCTTCTTTAATATCAGCATCAGTAGGTAAAACAGATTTTTTTTCTTGCTCAAAAATAAACCTCTATTGAAAGTCCTTATCAATCTGTGCTAACATTATAAAAAACTGTTTCATATTTTTCAGCAGCATCTAACATCAAGTAAGTGCTATTCCATCGGGTATACACATCTAAAATCAGAGATTTCTTGCAATCTACCTTTGCTAGGGAAGCACATTGTTTAGATTTTTCGTACCTAGAAGGATAACTAAGAACGTATTTTACAACTGACCTTATTCTTCTAACTGATACATTAAAAATCCGTACTGCATCTTTTATGACAAGAGCAAGAACATGGGCTGCACACCTCACCTGATAAGAAATAATCAAGAAAATTTAAGAATGCAAGAGCAAGACACATCTAAGTGACAATGTGACATTATGCAAGAGCATGAATAACAGGCTGGTTTACTAACATAAAGATTGATGTTATTATGAACATGAGATATTAGATAACACATAAAGATTGAACTAATAACATCCTGCAAGACTACAACATTGATAATGTCAATGTTATTGCCCCCAGACACCTCCATAAGATTTGGTTCTTTCTGCATAATCTTAAGTTTGATGCCAATTGAAGTAAGGTATTAACTAAATGTTAAAACATAAAGCTTCATTCATTGGTGTTCAGACAAGCCCAGTGCATTAAAGAAAAAAACTAAAGCTTCAGCTCTTTTGCATCTTGAGACAAGTAAATTCAGTAGACATGATTCATAAGTCACATGAAGTAAGGTATTAACTAAATGTTAAAACATAAAGATATGTATCAATGATGCAAATCAAATGAAATTTTATTATGAAACAAGTACACTGCAAGTATATAAAGAAGAGAGGAGAGCGTAACATAAAGCAAGACCAATACCTTGCATATCACATTCTTATCATAATAACATAAGTTCAGTTTATCATACCAATACCTTGCATATCACAGTACTAGAATGCAAAACATGATAAGAATGTAACATGGAGTGCAAAACATGATAGAATGTAAGTTGTAATATGGAATCTTACATGTAAATATTTGGCTCTAATTGGTGATCCTGTCCAGTCAATAAAAACATTCTTCAAATGATCAATATCTACTTTGTTGGCGCTGACATTTTCTAGAGTGACACCAAATACATCTTCTAGACCCCAATCCTTCAAACAATCCACCAGCTTCTAACTGATTGCATTACCAGTGTGACCTTCAACTTGACAGAACATGAGTATTCTCTTTTGTAGTTTCCAGTTCTGATCAACATAGTGAACGGTTACACAAATATAATTATAATTATTTGGTGATGTCCATGTGTCCGTTGTCAAAGATACCATCTACTTAGATGTCAAGAAGTAAGTTTTTAGGTTATTCTTCTCTTCTACATATATCTTCAAAACATCCCTATAAATAGTCATACGCCTTGGAACCTTGAACCTAGGCTCTGCCACCCGCATCATTGCCACAAAGCCTGAACCTTCTACTGCTCTAAAAGCTATTTCATCCTTAGTTATCCACTTAACTAGAGCCCTTCTTAACCTATCATAACTGTAAGTACAAGACACAAGTTTACCATCTTCACCTGGTTTTGGGGGCGGCATCAATAGAGTTTGTTGTCTCTTGTCTACCTTCCTATTAGGATTCTTTAGACATCTCTTCAAATGCTTTCGTAATCCAGAAGTGCCATGTACGTTATTTTCAGTAGCATATAATCCCTTGCAATGATGACATTGAGCTTGAGTGTCACTTATCCTTGTCATCTGGTACCAAACTTCAGATCTCACTTTGCCATGCTTGTTTTTGCTTTCACCAACTTCAGTTGTACTTGTTGGCATAGGTTCAGCTCCATTTGTGTGAGATGCAGTTTGAGAGGATGATCCAACTTCTGTTTGTTGGGTTGTGCTTGATTTGGAGTTGAATTTGGTGTAGGCATCTAACAAACATTAAACAGAAACACAATGTTAGACAAAGAGAGTGATGTTCAACACTAATAGAGGGATATGCTATCAACAGATTATAACAGTTTCTTGTGATCTTACACTAATAGCAATGCTATTATCGGAATCATCTGGTGCTTTGCGCTTTCCCATTTAGCACCTCAAAGGCCTGCAAGAGAACATATGCAGCATATCAGTGGAGGTATGTACAGAACACATCTATAAGACTATAACTCACATTATAACTTATAAGTTTAGAAAAAGACAGTCAAGCAGAGCATAGGATTTGGTATAAACGATTAGCTTATAATCTGAACTCACTTACAATCTGAACTCACTTCACATTATAACACATATGTTCTCTTGCAGGCATATGTAGGATTCTTTTTCTTGCTCAAAAAAATCCTATGTCATACATTAACAGTACATAAGATATGTTCTCTTGCAGCCAGAGACAGGTGCAAATCCTATAAGAATTTAACAGTATATAGGATATGTTCTGAATAGGATTTGGTCGAACTCGAAACAGTCAAGCAGAGCATAGAAGTTTTTTAACTTATTAGTTTAGAAACCATGAAGAGATTAGTTATTAAAGATCCAAAATATCTCTGTATAACATATTAACATGGTGCTTGTAGTTACAAAAATCACTTAAGGCATGAACATAAGTAGAGCTGCACAAGACCCATGCCTAAAAGCTTTGTATAACAGTACATAGAGCTGCTCTAAAAGCTCAAAACATCTAATCCAAAAAAATAACAAAATGTGATTCAAAATTCGGTATTAAAGGATTTCTAATTCTCAAATAATTTAACGTTATTAACTTCTACGAACTAATCAATCACAGTCACAGGATTCAAATTCAGTTAGGTTTTCATCATTCATGTTAATTCTTTCATTCAAACTACGTAATTACATAAACCATAAGAAACCCAGAAAAGATCTATCACTTTAAAGAGAAATCAGTAAACAAGAACCCAAGATTCAGTAGAAAAACAAGGAAGGAACATTTCTAATAACCAAATTATGTAAACAAAGAGAACCAAAATTGAGATTCAAGCCAGGACTAACCTTGAATCTATGGGGGAGTGAAGATTGATACCTATGAACAAAGAGATTTGACGATCGGAAGCCCTAATTTTAAACCCTAAGTGAGACTGCTGCTCTTCTCTTCAGAGTTCAGACAGAGAAAGAAAAAAGAAAGAAAAATGAAATGGTCTCTCGAAGATAGATAGATTAGAATTCCTATACCTATGAGGATGGCTAGGATGTAATATCTTAAAAGATATCAACGGCTCTAATTTACCGGGACATTTGGTCCGGTACAGGCCGGGACTCCCCCCAGAACCAATACCTGTACCGGCCTACTCCGGTTCTCAACTTTCAGAACCGGTACCTGTACCGGCTACTCCGGTTCAAGTCCGGTTTTTACGGTTCCAGATCGGGTCTTGTGCAGCTCTAATCGTACCAAAACAGTATTCTTCGTCCATTTTTCAGATTGAAAGTGATATATTGCTGCATTTCTGGTACAATATTCGATACGTTCCTTCAAAGGCTACAGATTTGAGCTAAGTTTTCGTCAATTGGTAGTTCAACATCTTCAGGGACATTATGTTTCTGCTGTATAATGTGTCTCCTCAGTGGAGTCTTAGTTTTAAAGTAGATCAAGAACCATTTCACCAACAGATCCTTGTTAGTAATTCTTAGGCTTCTAACACCCAAACCACCACTTTTCTTATAGAAAATCCTATGAGTAGATCCAACACTAATTAAAGCAAATTAGAGGCTACTATGGGGGATCTTTCATCCCACTTCCACCTCCAAGTCGTTCATACACTTGTTCACTTGAGCGAATGGTTGGTAGTGTATCAGTACATGGGGGACTGTCCCCCCGTGTAATGAAAAGAAAGCTACACGCGGGACAGTCTCCCATGTATCATAAAAACTTGCACTGGACGGACCCTGTCTGGATGGTTTTTTAGTTTCACACGGGGGACTATCCCCCGTGTATGTTTGGATTCAGTTTCTTTAATCATTTTTAAATACAAAATTTTCCCTCCAATTCTTATTTTATTATAAAATTTTGATTATTTTTTTAGTAAACGGGAGATTGTTAGCCGTTTAATGTTCCACTTATATTTTCCCCATAAGGGCTTCACTCCTTCAATTGAACTAGTTCTCCTTCGAAATGAAGGAGTTAGTGTCAAAGTAAGGGTACCCGTAGGTGATGCTCTTAGGTAAGAAACTTTAGGCCAGCCTACCCAAGACGTTTTATTCTTTCCGTCCACTGCCGTAGAAAATTCCTCATTAACTTAATCATTTTCTGTTGTGTTTCCACAACAATTAACACAAAAAATCAGAGAAATTAGAGAAAATCTAGTTCACAGAACCAGCCTAGGAGAGAAGAAGAAGAAACTAAATTATTATCTCATAAATCATTACCCGCCACAGCTGTTTTCTTACACATTTATTGGTCACAACCCTAACCAATTGACTAACTACAAGTAGACGCGTGTCAAAATCGGAACGGCTAAACAAAAACTGCTACCCTTATTTTACTAGTTCACCCAAGAGTAATTACTAACATCATACTCCATTTTAAGAATTAGGTAGACACATGACACTCCGCCCCCCCCCCCCCGAAATAATAATCCCTGTCCTCAAGGATTGAAGTTTGGGAAATGGGCAGAGATGTGAGTAGTGTCCTCCCACGTAGCCTATTCTGCAGTTGTGTTGGACCACTGGATCAAAAGCTGATGGACTGAGTGAGTGCCTCTGGTGATGGTTCTCTTGTCCAGTATTGCAATGGGTGTAACAAGTACCTGACCATCATGGTCAACTAATGGAAGTGTTGGAGTAGGAATGTGAGTAACACCAATGCGCTTATTCAACTGGGAAACATGAAAAACAGGATGTATGCGAGCCTCTGGTGGTAACTGCAACTTGTAGGAAACTGACCCAACTCTCTGGATTATGGGAAAAGGCCCATAATATTTAGCTGATAGTTTGAAATTTCTCCTAAGAGAAACAGAAGTTTGTCTGTAGGGCTGCAACTTGAGATATACCAGATCACCCACTGCAAAGACTCCATCTGATCTTTTCTAGTCAGCAAAGAATTTCATGTGCTCTTGAGCCTTTGACAATGCCACCTTGAGAAGATGCAATATTTCATTTCTTTGTTTCAAGTATTTCTCAACTGATGCCACAGAAGAAACAGTGGAAGAGGGAAAAGCTAAGTGAGGTTCTTCATACACATATAAGGCCTTGAAGGGATACATCTTCAAGCTGGTGTGGAAGCTGGTGTTGTACCACCACTCATCCAAATCTAACCATTGCACCCAATGCTCATGCATCTGAGGTAATTTTCAAGATATGCATTGACCCTCTCAGTCTTTCCATCAGTCTGAGGGTGGTAAGCTGTACTAAGCTTGAGTTGAGATCCCAACTTATTGAACAATTCCTGCCAGAAGGAGCTGGTGATGACAGTCTCCCTGTCAAAATCTATTGAAGCTGGTAAACCATGCAATCTGAATATGTTGTGCAGGAAAGCTTTGGCCACTGAAGAAGCAATGTAAGGATGTTGAAGTGGAATGAAATGGCTATATTTTGTTAGCCTATCCACCACTACCAGGATGACATCTTTTCTTTCACTCTTTGGCAAACCTTCAATGAAGTCTAGACTTACTTTCTCAGGTAATGAGAGAGGTTACAGCAATCCAGCAGGTAATGTATGTTCTCCTTTGTGTCTTTGACAAACATCATAAGAGGTGACTAGAGAAAATACCTACTGCTTCACTTTGGTCCAGAAAAAAATGTGTTTTAGCTCTAATGTAAGTAACTTGCAGACCAGAGTGACCCCCCACAGCTGAAGCATGAATGGAATGAAGGATAGTGTCTCTGACTTTGTTGCTGCTTCCAATATACAATATGGATTTATATCTTAGTACGTCATCTTGATAAGTATAGTGCTGAATGGATGTAGGAGAGATAAGTAGCTGAGAAATTAGCTGTTGAGCTTTAGGGTCCTCTGCATAGCTAGAAATTACCTCTTGCATCCATATTGGTTTAGAAAGTGCCATAGTTTTGACTGCAGCTTCATGGTGTGGTCTCCTTGAAAGTGCATCAACAACTTTATTCTCTACTCCCTTCTTATATTGAATATCATAATCAAATCCAAGCAGTTTCATTAACCATTTCTGCTGTAAGCCAGTATGTATTTTATGCTCCAAGAAGTATTTGATGCTCTCATGATCAGTTTTGATTGTGAAGTGGTGGCCTTGCAAGTAGTGCCTCCACTTGGTGACAGCTGAACTAACTAACTAACATCAGCTCCTTTTCATATGTGGATAAACCCATTGCCCTAGGGCCTAAAGGCTTGCTGAAAAAAGAAATTGGCTTGCCTTCTTGCATGAGAACAACTCCAAGCCATGACAAGCATCTGTTTCCAAGACAAATGGTTTTGAAAAATCTGGAAAAGCCAACACTGGAGTTGTAGTTATTGCAATTTTTAGTGTGTTGAAAGCATGTGTAGCTGAGTCAGTCCATAAGAAGGAATCCTTCTTCAATAAATCTGTAAGAGGTTTACTAATAACTCCATAATTTCTCACAAATTTTCTGTAATACCCTGTAAGACCCAAAAAACCTCTGAGTTCTTTGATGTTTGTTGGTGTAGGCCAAGTAGTCATTCTAGCAACTTTATCAAGGTTAGCAGCCACTCCCTGTGCAGTAATTATATGACCCAAGTATTCCAATTTAGACTGAGCAAAACAACATTTGGAGATTTTGGCATATAGCTGATGTTGCCTCAGAAGAGCAAGTGTAATCTTTAAATGCTTTGCATGAGTTTCCAAATCAGGGCTATAGACTAAAATATCATCAAAGAATACCAAGATGAATTTCCTCAGATGAGATTGAAAAATGTCATTCATTAAAGCCTAAAAGGTTGCAGGGGCATTGGTGAGGCAAAAGGGCATGACAGTGAACTAATGACCCTGGTGAGTTCTAAAAGCTGTTTAGTAGATATCCTTAAGTGTAAGTCTGATCTGATAATAACCTGATCTTAAATCAATTCTTGTAAAGACACAAGAACCATGTAATTCATCTAAGAGTTCATCAATGATTGTTATAGGGAACTTATCTTTAATAGTGATGTTGTTGAGCTTCTTGTAATCCATACAAAACCTCAAACTATTGTCCTTCTTCTTGACTAAGAGGATTGGAGAATCAAAAGGACTATGACTTGGTTGAATGACTCCAGTTTGTAACATTTCCTTCACCAAATTCTCTATAACAAATTTCTGCACATAAGGACATTTATAGGGTCTTTGGTTAATAGGGGTTGAATTTGGTTGTAAGGGAATGGGGTGATCCATGGATCTATGTGGTGGCAATTAAGTAGGTTCAGAAAAGGCATCTTGAAAGTCTTTGAGGACATCATCAATAACATGAGGAATAAGTGATGATGGTTTAACTTCAGTGACAGAGAATAAGTGGCCCACAATGCCATGTGAATTGTTGTTAAAAAACTGCTTACTCCTTTTGTGCCAATCATCATTAATGAAGGTGTTTTATGATCCCCAACAAGTGTAATTTTTTCTCCATGATGCAAGAAAGAGATACTCAATGTAGATAAATTGAATATGATGTCACCTAAACCTCTCAGCCAATTAGCTCCAAGAGCCATATCACATCCACTAAAAGCAAGTAATCTTAAATCCCCTTTAAACTGATAATCCTGCATTTTCCATGGTAAGGATTTACATATACCAGAACTCACTGTGTGGTCTCCATTTGCCACTGTAACTATCAAGTTAGCAGTTGGTTGGATACAACAACCAAGAGATTTAGCTAAATCTGAATAAATGAAACTGTGTGTGCTACCAGTATCAATGAGGATAGAGATTTGTTGATGGTCAATGAAGACTGGAATTCGAATTGTATCCCCAATGAAGTTACATGTAAGAGCATGAAGAGAAATTTCCATATCACTTTCCACTGCTGAAATATCATCAATATCAGTAACCTCTTCTTCTTGTTCACTAGTTTCTGCTTCAGATTCTGTGGCTACCATTAAGAACAACTGTTGTTTTCTATAAAATGTCATGGACGATAAACTTCATCACAATTGAAACAAAGCCCTTGAGTTTTTCTTTTTTGCATTTGTTCAGGTGTTAGTCGACGAATGAGAAGTGGAGTGGAAGTAGGAGATTGAGTAGTGGTGGGTGGTAATAGGAGTAAGGGTGGGAGGGGTACAGGTTTTGGGGGAAAATTAGATGGGTTTGATTGTCTATTATTTGGAAAAAAAAACTTGTTTGTGCCTCTCATTGGCCTCTGTTGGGTATTGAGGGTTTGCTCTTGCATCCTAGCAAGTGAAAATGCTTGCATTAAGGTAGTAGGATTGAACATACTGACAACATGTTTAATGTCCTCTTTTAATCCACCAATAAAACTCATCACATAATAATGTTCAGTAAGCATAGGAAATTGACGAACCAACAGAGCCTTAAGATTTTCGAATTACTCAAAATATTCATTTACGGTATTAATTTGAGATAACTTACTGAATATGCCAAGGATGTTGTCATTTGTAGGATTTTCGAATCTAACACAGGCGTGCTCAGCTAGTTCATACCATGAAGTAATAGATCTAGTTGTCTGAAGATTTGTTAACCATCCATCTGCCTTCTCGTCTAAGTGCATAGCCGCCATGGTAACCTTTTGATGCTCATCTCTGATGTTGTTGAGTAGGAAGTATCGGTCACATTTCTGGATCTAACCTTTAGGGTTCTCTCCGCCAAACCTTGAAAAATCTAATTTAGGCATACGATGAATGTTGTTGAGTTCACGACCCCCTTGATGAAAGTTGAACATCGCACCATTTTGGTGGAAGGAATTTAAGTGAGATGCTTATGCTCCTGGATCTCTATGCTCTCCAACCCTTTTGCCTGTAAAACTCTACATATATTTGATAAAATCATCCTTAGACAGCATAGATTCCTTTATCTCTTTATTCTGCACAGCGAGTTCATTGTATTGTGAAGAGAGATCATCAATTTGTTTATTGAATTTTTCTGAGAATTTATGAAGATCTTCATTCACTTCCTTGATGGTGGGATGATTAGCTCCACCCATGGTGAGGATAGAACGGCTCTGAGGCCAATTTTTGTGTTTCCACAACAATTAGCACACAAAATCGGAGAAATTAGAGAAAATCTGGTTCATAGAACCAGCCTAGGAGAGAAGAAGAATAAACTAAATTATTATCTCATAAATTCTTAACCGCCACAGCTGTTTTCTTACACATTTATTGGTCACAGCCCTAACCAATTGACTAACTACAAGTAGACGCGTGTAAAAATCGGAACGGCTAAACCAAAACTGCTACCCTTATTTTTCTAGTACACCCAAGAGTAATTACTAACAGCAGACTCCATTTTAAGGACAGGGTTGACATTTTCTTCTCAATGCTAACATGAAGATGAATAAGAGATAAATAGTAAATAGGGAGGGAAAGGAGGCAACTCTTAATAAAGATAAGGAATTAAGGGTGGATAATTTGTGGAAGAAACGAAATAGAAAGTCCAATAATGGAATTAATGAATGTCACCAACTCCAAGTTATGTTACGGCATTCGAATTTACTTATCTTTTCCGGTTAAAAATATTTATACATACTGACATTTTATAATTGCTAAGAAGTATTCATTTAAATAATTTACGATTTCAATCAGAAAATATATATTGATCTTTTTCATCATATGAATTAAAAAAAAAACATGTTACGTTATATAATACATATTATGCTGAATTTTTTTGAATTATGCAAATATTTCGTTTTTGGTTATTTAATTTTGGAGTTAAAAGATTATCTAGATACTTATAAATTGAGAATATAATTTGAGATGATATTCGATATTTTGATTAAAAACATATTGATCTCGATTTTTTCTTATCCAAGTCCAATATACAATTTAGTTTGTAGAAAAGTGTGATCCGAATGTTCATTCATTTTAGTTTCTTCAAATATTATAAAATTGAGAATTTTTTTCCTGGCATTTTTAGGGACCATTCAAAAGGATTTAGGGGCCATTAGGTCATACGCATCCAAGGGCACTAGTTAAGGGATACCCTATAGGACTCCCGAAGTTACGTAAATGCCCTTACAGTAATAAAACCTAAAAACCTAAAAACCAATTTCATTTTCATTTCAAAATCAGTTTCACTTCTTCCTCGTCGAAGCCGAAGGAAATATAGCGGCGGGAGTAGTTGGTGGTGGCGAATCTGATCGTCAAACACTCCGGCAACTTAAGATGGCCCCAATTAGGTAAGCTTCTATCAATTTTTGGGTTTATGTTGCTTTAACTCTACGAATCGATAAAAAAAATTCTAGGGTTTTCTGATTTTTACCAGATTCGGGAGATATGCATGTGTCTTAAACTTCCGAATATAGTCGTGTTTTTCATTTCTGAAGAACATCGACAGTATTCGGGATATAATTTTATAGGTTTACTCCCGAATATCATGAATCATTTCTTCCTGTAACTTTTGATGGATATATTCGGAGGTTAATATTTATTTTTACTCCCGAATATATTGATATAGGGACATAGTATTCGGAAATTCACTTACTACCGAATATATACTTTGAAAAATTGTCATAGATTGTGATTTTGGCAAAATCCCATTTTGGGGCCGGTATATATTCAGAAGGAATTCGTATGTGATATACTTCCGATTATAAAATGTTCAAACTGAAAACATTTTGGGGCTAGATTGCATTCGGTAGAAACTAATATTATTTACGTCTGATTATATAGGCTATAAAACTTAGAGTTTCCTGAACTCCAATTGATGCATATTCGGTAGACAATATTAGGGATTTCCGTTCGAATGTTTCGTATTCGGGAACAAAGTTTTTGTTGTTACTTTCGAATGTAGACATTCGGGTTTTGTGTCTTTACTTTATCTTCTGATTGTGTAGTTTGTAAAACTATTGTTCTTTATTTTGTTGTTTAGGAAAAGTCGAGCTAAGCAACCTGACTTAGGGGCTCGTGTAAAAGGAAGTAAGAAAGTATCGTCTAGTGATAGGAGAGAAAGGAGTGCTAAGGGAATTCCAAGTGCTCAAGAAGTTGTGGAACCAAGTGCTCAACAAGGCACTCAAGAAGATCAAGAAACAAGTGCTCCACAAGTCACTATACAAGGTCAAGAAACAAGTGCTCCAGAAGGCACTCAAGAAGGTCAAGAAGCAAGTGCTCCACAAATCACTCCACAAGGTGTAGAACAAATTGCTCCACAACCCCAAGATGAAATTGTTCCAGTTCCAAGAGTACAAGAAGGAGGACAACCAAGTGGCACCCAAGAAGAAGGACAACCAAGTGGTACCAAGCTGAAGGTCGTCGTCCTACCCGTGCAGGTCTTGGAGGTAATCATGGTCGTAAAGTCCGAGGAAATAAATAAATGACAATGGTTTAAGTTAGATGTGTTTTATAGTTTGTGTTGGATTATGTGGTGTTTAAGGTTTGGATCGGATTATAAGTTCTTACATTACGTTTATGGTTTGTGAATAAATAGTTTTATGGATTATGAATGGTGTTTTAGTTATCTTTATGATTTTATCGATGATTTATAGTGGAGTCAAATATAACAACATGAAACTGTTGAATTTTGAATCACAATCGGGTGATTATGGACTAAAATTTCTCCTGAATCTGTCCAATTTACAAAATCGGAAGGATATTAAATATACCTATCATCCAAATCTGTCCTATTTACAAAATTTAGGTTTTTCGAAAATTCTGATTTTTGGGCCATCATATATTCAGAGGTTTATGCAAATGACATATCTTCCGAATATGACAAGTTAAAAACCAACCATCCCATGGCTCTAGGTGGTTCCAAGGGCCATTATAGAAGGTTAGCCAACAAACATTCGGAGGTTTATGTTTATGCAATATCGTCCGAATATTACAAGTTCAAAACAAGAAAAATCTCTGTTTTTCCCAAATTCTAATTTTTGGGCCATCGTATATTCGGGAGTTTATTGAAATCACATATCTTCCGAATATGACTGTGGCAAAACCTACCATGCCATGGCTCTAGGTGGTTCCAAGGGCCATTTTAGAAGGTTCGCCAACATACATTCGGAAGTTTATGAAAAATTACAAACTTCCAATTATTACAAGTTCAAAACCAGAAAAATCTCCGCTTTTCCCAAATTCTGATTTTTGGCCCATTGTATATTCGGGAGTTTATTGAAATCACATATATTCCGAATATGACAGTGACAAAACCTACCATGCCATGGCTCTAGGTGGTTCCAAGGGCCATTTTAGAAGGTTAGCCAACATACATTTGGAAGTTTATGAAAAATTACAAACTTCCGAATATTACAAGTGCAAAACCAGAAAAATCTCCGTTTTTCCCAAATTTTGATTTTTGGGTCATCGTATATTCGGGAGTTTAATGAAATCACATATTTTTCGAATATAATATTCGGAGGTAACACTAATAACCATATCAACCGATTGTAGTTCATTATTGATACGAAAGCGTACGTTGTATACGTACACTCGTGTTACGCCTCACCTAATACTGCACCGACTACATTCGGACGTTTGGGTGATATTTTGTCTACCGAATGTATTCGGAGGTTACAAATTATATATTATCTACCGATTATGTAAGGGCAATTTTGCCATTATAAATTACGTGAGATAAGGGCTGGCTACAATTTACGTTTGGGTGACCTTTTTTGTTTTATTGTTGGCCCCCTAAATTCTTTTGAATGACCCCTAAAAATGACAGGATTTTTTTTCGCTCCATTTCTTCCAAAGGACGAAGACATTTTTTTTTTATCTTGCAAAATCTTATTGGACGCGCTTAAACTTCATACTTATTTCCGAGAAACTGGCCCAATGCATCTTTACAAAGCTAATAATTAAGAGAAAATAGTACACGAATTCACTTTATTCATTTATTTATTACAATTTGTTAAACTAATCCTAATTAATAAATAAGATCAGACAGGGTTTATAAAGTCCATGGGGTCATTTGGCTGTATACGATTAATCCAAATCCATGCTTCCCTTTTAAAAAAGAAAGAAAACAAGAAAAGATTATTGTTGCTAATGGCATTTGGTGTGAGTGCATTACTATTGATTGATTAATGCAAACGTACACGAGTTTCTATTCACATATAAAACAACAATTAAATTAATTAATTAATCGTGTGATTACGTTCATTTGCAAGAAGGTCTTCTTCCACTAACACTCGTTCGGATAAGAAATGTGTCATCTTTAGCAATACCTTTAGAACCTGATTATATTTTTCGTTTGCTTCAATTATTTGTTTCAGATTTTTCTCGCCCAACCTTGACATGTGTACATCACTCTTGTTCTCCGGCGAGCAGGAGACATATAATTTGAGGTAACCCGAACATATAAATTTAATACAGAGATGCGATTCAAAATACGCGATAAAAAAATTCTACGGGAATAACATAAATAAGTTAAACACAACTTATGTAGCGGAAGCGTATGGAAACGTATGATTTGATAAAAGATAAAAACTAGTGTGAGATCAATAGATTCATAAAAGTGATAAGAAAATAAAGATAAAAATAAAACATAAGTTTGATATTAATCAAATAATAATATTGGTTATAAAATTGTGTATCTCTACTATGCCTATGCCTTCTTATATAGGCTTCAAGGATTCTAAATATAATTAGGACTAGAAAAGGAAATCACACCAAACTAGGAAACACGCTAGAACTAGGAAAGAAATCCTAAATAAAGAAATAGACTAAAACAAGTAAAAGGAAATCCTTATAATAGGAAATAGTGAGTAGGATGTCCTACATCAGGCCCCTTCTTGAAAAGAACTCGACCACGAGTTTGATATAGAGAAACAAACGCTCTTGCCAGGGTCGTAAGGTCGGAAACGTCGTCGGAGACAATCATTAATCGGATACCTCGAGCCCGATGTAGAAGGACAAACTCTTTTCCCAGGGTCATACGGTCTAAAACGACGACGAAAATCATTAGCTATTAAATACTTCTCACTGTCAGCTTCTGAAAACTTTCGTGTGAATAATTGAAATTTTGAAGCAGCTTTGCCGAAACGTCTATCCTTCCTCCTCTTAATACCTTCCTTATAATGAGGGTCCAAGAGTTCATAAAGCCCCCATTTTTTTGTTCGTACGTGAGTTGGCAATGTAGGATTTTCTTTTATCTCCAATTCTTCATACAGATATTCCGACCACCTCAAACTGTGAGTTAAAAATTCAAAAATCTCTTTTGGTTTATAGTGCTTCTCTTGTACAGTTGTCAGATAGTCTCCATCGATAAGCACGTGAAACAATGCTGAATGTGATTTGAGAATGATTAGGTTGGTGTCCTTATAGCAGATAACATATTTAAAATCAAGTGAAAATGGCAAAGAAGTGCACCATCCAAAATTCAACTGTCACATCATCATATTCCCATCCATTCATCTTAGTATCGGCAACTCCATTCATACAAACGAACTGATTGTGATAATAATTCGGATCCTTCGAGACAGTGGAGGCGCCCCTATGAGTTGTAGGTAAGTAATTCGCTGCTTCTTGAATAATGAGACGAGGAGTCCGATTCTCAATTTTCAAAGCATCAACTACCTTAACTCCGAAAACTTGAGCCGTATGTTGTAAGAGCAATCTAGTTGCTTGTGAAAAAAATGTTCTGTCATCATTCACGGTCTCAATAAAACTCCAGGATGCTCGCTTGACACTGAACTTGTTCCCAGGCACATTTGGTATACCAAATTTGCCAGTTTTCCATATAATATCTCGTTGCCCAGACCATACAAACTAACTTAGGCAGACAAGACAACAAAGTATTAATGGTGTTAGATAAACCAGTAAGTCTTAGAATTCCTGCAAAACTTTGATTTAGCTTGCGAAAACCAACACGAATAACCCAAGGAGGTTTTCGTGGAATCTCATAATCTTGGTTAGGAACACCATGATTAATTTCTTTCTCCTCCAATAAATCACAAAAATACTTCGACCAATTCAATATAATGATCATTGGATTACTTGGATTGCGTACCTTTAGTACAGTTGTAAGTCGCTGATGAACAGTGGGTATAAGGTATTGTTGGAACTGTAACAACAAAACACTGAAAGTAATGATGTTAAGAAATAAATTTCTGAAACTTAAAAAATAAAATAAAATAGACACTCAAGAAACAACAAACAGAGGACAGAGTCACTTGATCATCAAGCTGTCCTTAACACGATAGTTCACCGGTACGCCTCAATAATGAGTGATGCCTATACCCTGTGGTGAAGTCGTATCCAGGATAAAACTGCCCGTTGCAGGTACCGTTAGCACTACAGTACTTGCCCACTCTTACGAACTTAACAGCAATGGCACAAAGAATAAAAACCACACAGAGGGAGAGAGACGAAAAGAAGAAGGATAATAGCTTCTTCTGGACACAAATTGGAATGAAGAAACCAAAGGCTTTATATAGTGGAGAAGAGAGATAGTCGAGAATAATGTGCATTAAGAGCGAATTAAAGAGAAAATAAAAATAATAAAGGCAGAATAAATTTTCATTAATTCGAGATTTTCCAAAACGGTAAGAATAACTACACATTATGTCGACATAAAAGTAAAAAACGGAAAGAAATAAATCCTCTCCAGGTCATACGCCCCCCACATTAAATACAAAATCTTTTTTGATTTTCAAAACGTTTTAGGAAATAATTGAAAGAAATTATATCCAAAAAGATAAATCTTGGTTGATCTGTCCACGACGGAAGCACGAGCTCAAGCCCTAAGCCCAAGCCTTAGTGAAGACAAAAATATTTTGCTCCACCCGTTCCACCCACATTGTTTTACTAACTATCCATAATGGAATAGCTATATAGTAGATCTCCTCTTTAGTTATACCCTATGTGGGACTAAAGGTTTCATTCACTCATAAGAAAATGAGCAAGTACTCTTTGAGACTTAAGGATCCTAAGTTCCATTCCCACCAAGACTTATAAAAACAAAATAATAAAACTCATTTTCTCCAACAATCCCCCACATGAATGAAATACCGATAAAATCAGAAAACGCAAAACGAGAAATACCACTATAGGCAAGAGGTGTCCATGAGGTCTTGAACCTTTGCTTAGTGAGAAATTGCTGGAACTACTTGATGGACAGTGAACGCGATGTCTTGAACTGCCATCGTTTGATGTAGTCCGCGATAATAACCACACGTGATATCTCTCTAGGTGCTGTTAAGTTCGTGCCGTTGTGTCCTTTTTGGCCCTGGACAAATCCCATTTCTCAGAATGCTCTAGAGAATCAGCTCTATTCTCATAGGAAGCGACCCACTTCCACATTCAGATAGGTGAGTTCCATCAAGAGTGTTTACTGCTACACCCCACTTCAATCTTAAATTGAAACTATAGAACTCATTAAGACTTAGTTAAAAGTCATCCTTCACATGCAGTCACACTATCACGTCTACACCATAGGAAAGGGACAGAGAATGAAGTTCTCTGATAGTGTTTACCTTCACCCACCACAAATTAGTTGTCTCATTCAAAACCTTGATCTTGGGATCTCCAGTCATCAAGGTTGAGTATCCTTCATGGAAAGTTTATCTAATGAGCCTAAGCCCCACCCCCCTCGATGCATTACTAACTATCTCCTTGGACAAACCTTTCGTCAAAGGGTCCGCGATATTCTCCTTGGATTTCACCCATTCAATAGAAATAATTCCTTTTGAGATTAGTTCTTTCAGGGTATCATGTCTTCTACGAATATGTATAGACTTCCCATTATAGTAGTTGTTTTTAGCCTTAACTATAGCAGCTTGATTATCACAATGTATAGATATAGCTGGCACAGGCCTATGCCAGAGAGGAATGTCTTCTAAAAAACATCTTAGCCAAGCGGCTTCCTCTCTTGCTTTATCTAACGCAATAAACTCGGATTCCATGGTGGATCCAGCTATACAGGTCTGTTTGGAGCTCTTCCAAGAAATAGCCCCACCTGCTAGAATGAAAACATAACCACTAGTAGATTTAGACTCCTCTGAGTCTGATATCCAGTTTGCATCACAAAATCCCTCAAGGACGGCAGGGTACCTTTCATAATTCAAACAAAAGGTCAAAGTGTATTTCAAATACCTCAACACTCTAAAAAGTGCATTCCAATGTTCCTGCCCTGGATTACAATTATACCTACTTAACCTACTCACATCATAAGCAATGTCTGGCCTAGTACAGTTCATCAAATACATAAGACTTCCTATAACTCGTGAGTATTCAAGTTGTGAAACTCCATTACCCTTATTCTTTTTGAGTCTACAACAAGGATCATACGGAGTATAAGCAGGTTTACAATCAAAATGATTGAATTTTCTAAGTACAGATTCAAGATTGACTAAGACTATAACCGTTAGATTTTCTTATAATTTTCATCCCTAAGATTACATATGTGATAAGCACGTAAGTGTGACGCATTTTCACCCATAACTACATTATTTAGGACTCATTTTATTTCTAGTAAAGTTGTTTTAAGTCTTTCTAGGGAATAAGCTCTTGCGGAAAAATTGGCTCGAAAAATGGTGTTTTACACCCTAGGATAGAGTACTAAAGGAACCTCATAAATGCACTGGAAGCACCCAAAAATGTGTCGGAGGAACCCCGGAAAAATTACTATCTACGCCCAAAAATTACTTTTTGCACCCCATAAGACAAGTGCTAAAGGGACACCCGTGCAGGATTAGGGGGAGGACATGTTCTTCTCAAATTCAAAAAAAATATTTTTGGCGGGAAAATATTCCCTTTCACTGGCAGAATTTCAATATGATGTTTGGACATGATTTAGTGAGATTCAATCCCTGAAACTTAGTGGGTAGACGTGATATGACTATAGAAATCTAGTATGGGTGATTTTATCGATCAAATTTGGCTAGATAACTTGTTTTAATCCAAACAGGGAGTTGGAGGAAAAACATGAGCTTGCACGAGTTGTGAGAAATTTAAACGTGTACTGTACGTGTTTGGAAGACTCAATAGATATCCTGGAGCGTGAAGAAGGTATAGAATGAAAGAAATACAGCTGCATGCGCGTGGAAGATCAAAAAATGGAAATTATTGCCGTGAGAATAAAAATAATAAAGAGAAGATTTTTTGAAGTTATGGAGGAGATTCGATGCATATTTCGGGTATAAATAGATTACCCAGGTCATATAGAAGGGGTGTAGAGAGTTTGGGGTCGAGAGGAGAGCTCAGGAGGCGTGAATCAAGAGTTTTCAGAACTCTGTTGTTGTTGTTGCTGCTGCTCGTGAAGAACAGGGAAACAGCGACGGTTTCTTCAACTGGTTTGCAACATTTATCTTAGTTGTAACAGTTTCTTCAACTGGTTTGCAACATTTATCTTCATTGTAACAGTTTCTTCATCCTCTTCTGCAACATTTATCTTCAGATTTGTAACGATTATCTTCATCATAACAGTTGAGAGTTGAAACAGTCGGTCTGTAACGCACCTGTGCTGTTGCAGATTTCCTGTTTCATTATTTTCTCTTCTTGTAAACACTTTTTGAGCCATTAATACATATTTTGAGTGTGTTTTCGACATGATGAGTTAAACCCCAACACTGGGACGACGGAGGAGGCCGAACATCATACATGGGTAAATTTATTTTTATTCTTTTTTTGACTTTTGCAATAAAATTAATTAAAATATGATTTGATTAAATTGGTTGTCATTTGATTAGATGGGTCATGCTTAGCTTAGGTGATTTGATGTCCCATGCTTAACATTTACAATCAATGTTTTAAGAATCTACCTTGGCAAAAATAGAGTCCATGTTTATATTTCTTGAGCTAAAATTGTTGAGAATAAATAAGTGAACCTTATATTATAAAGATTGGCTAAATCCTTAGTCCCAGTACCTCTCGCCCATTGTTAAATATCTTTGTATATATTTATTTAGTATTTTTAAAAAACTTTAATCTCTACAAATCCGAGTGAACGACAACCTCATTTCTTACCACTATCTAAAATCACATCAATATGCGGGGCCTAAGTCTTTCATGTCGAAGTTGTCATTTAGCATGCTCTTAGTGGAATTAATTACATCCATGTTTGTACCAAGTATAAGCATATGATCAACATACAAGCATACAATTACACAGGCATCATTCACAAGTTTAGTGTAGACACACTTGTCAGATTCATTGATTCTAAAACCACTAGAAAACATTACATGATCAAATTTTTCATGCCATTGTTTAGGTGCTTGTTTCAATCCATACAAAGATTTTTTCAGTTTGCAAACTTTCTTTTCACAACCTTTCACTACAAATCCCTCAGGTTGTTCCATGTAAATTTCTTCATCTAATTCACCATTTAGAAAAGCTGTCTTAACATCCATTTGATGTATCTCTAGTTTATGAACTGCAGCTATAGCAATTAACATCCTAATAGAAGTAATTCTCGTAACAGGTGAGTAGGTGTCAAAGAAATCTACACCTTCCTTTTGTTTATGGCCTTTAGTTACTAACCTAGCCTTGTATTTTTCATCAGTTCCATCTATTTTACGTTTCCTCCTGAAAACCCATTTACATCCTATGGCTTTACACCCTGGAGGTAAATCTGCCAGCTCTCACGTATCATTTTCTTTGATGGATTCCATTTCACTAATAGTAGACTCTTTCCACCATGAAGCTTCAGAAGAATTCATGGCTTCTCTATAAGTCTGAGGATCAGTTTCGGCTAGTGTTACGAAGTCAGATCCAAGGGAGGTTTTGGTTCTAGCCCTTTTACTCCTCCTAGGCTCAATCTCTACTTCATCTTCCTCTAAAGGTAAATTCTGACAGGTTGAAGGGACATCTAGGGGATCAACACCTCTCTTACGAGAGTTAGATTTTAATGGAAAAACATTTTCAAAAAACACAGCATCCCTAGACTCCATAATAGTATTCACACCAATTTCAAAATTTTCAGAACTCATGACCATAAATCTATATGCAGTAGTATGCCCAGGATACCCTATGAAGACACAGTCAACGGTTTTGGGTCCTATCTTGGTTGTTTTAGGTTTAGGGATGGCAACTTTAGCCAAACACCCCCACACTTTGAAGTATGTAAAAGACGGTTGTATACCTTTCCACAATTCATACAGAGTTTTATCTGATCCTTTAAAGGGTACTCTATTCAGGATATAGCAAGCTGAGAGTACAGCTTCCCCCCACAAGTTCGAAGGTAATCCTGAACTAATTAACATGGCATTCATCATCTCCTTAAGGGTACGGTTCTTACGTTTTGCTACACCATTAGATTGAGGTGAATAAGGAGCAGTAACCTCGTGTATTATGCCATGTTCTACACAAAAATCTCCTATCGGAATTTTGTATTCACCACCACGGTCAGACCTTACTGTTTTAATGGTAGTATTCAATTGGTTTTCAACTTCTAGTTTATACATCTTAAAGGATTCTAAGGCATCATCCTTACCTCTAAGCAAATATATATGACAATACCTCGTACAGTCGTCTATAAAAGTAACAAACCATTTCTTACCACCTCTAGTTTGAACCGATTTCATATCAACTTGGTCTGAGTGAATTAATTCTAAGGGTTTAGAATTTCTATGAACATTTTTGCTAAAAGGTTTTCTAGCATACTTTGATTCTACGCAATTTTCACATTTGTGTTCCTTTTCCAAACTAAATTTGGGTATGCAGCCTACATTAGCCAGTTTATGCATTGACTTAAAATTAACATGTCCAAGTCTACCATGCCAAACATTTAAAGACACACAAAAATAAGCAGAAGAATCATTCTTATTCATTACAGCAGAGTTTACATTAAGCTTATATAGACCCTCAGTCTTATAACCCTGCCCTACATAATCCTTTCCCTTAGTCACAATGACTTTCCCAGATTCAATTACAATTTTAAAACCCTTATCATCTAAAACACCACAAGAAACAAGATTTTTGCAAATGTTCGGAACATGAAGAACTTCATTCAATGTGAGAGTCTTGCCAGAAGTGAGTTTCATCCCAACTTTGCCTTTTCCTGCAACCTATGATGCAGTTGAGTTACCCATATAGAGTTTCTCGCCTTCCCCTACCTTTTGATAGGAGGTGAACATATCTCTTCTTGCATATACATGCTTGGTAGCTCCAGAGTCTACCCACCAGTCTCTCACATTGGTCACCAAATTTACTTCAGACACCGTACCAGAAAACTCGTCCTTGTTGTTTTCAACCAAGTTAGCAATATTTTTCTTTTTATTATTAAGGTTTTTACGGTTTCTACAGTGAACTGCCATATGACCATTAACACCACAAGCATAACATGGGCCCTTAATTTTATTAATGCCAGATTTGGGTTTCTGAAAAGTACCTTTCTTGTGAGAACCAGGCTTAGAATTGTGTTTGTTCTTCTCACCTCTTTCAGCATTGGAAGACTTGTGTTCAGATACATGAGCCTTGTTTGACATATCCCTTGCAGAAGACACGGTCTTGTCCTTGGTGCACAACATTTCTTCTACTTGAATCTTCTTACCCAAATCAACCATACTGACTTCACCAGTTTCATGCCTCAACCGTCGCTTGTAATCGTTCCAGGAAGACGGTAGCTTTTCAATCACAGCAGATACTTGAAAAGTTTCATCAACAACCATACCTTCAGCAATAATTTCATTAATGATTTGTTGAATCTCTAGAAACTGATCAACAACAGACTTATCATTCGACATCTTGTAATCCAAGAATTTGGCAACCAAAAATTTCTTGCTCCCTGCAGTCTCGGCTTGATATTTTGCTTCTAATGTAGCCCACAAATCAAAAGCAGTAAAGTTATCCTTAGCATTATAAAAATCATACATAACATCATCTAAACAGTTCAGGATATGATTTTTTGCCATATAATTCTGTCTGTTCCAATCTTCAAGCATCATCTCATTACCATCTTCATTCATGGCTTCATCAAACGGAGCAGCAACATACTGATCTAACTCATGATAACTCAAATAAAACAACATCTTCGACTGCCACCTTTTGAAGTCTTTCCCAATGAACTTTGCAGGTTTCTCAACATCGTTCTTTCCCATTGTTACAGAAAAGGACTATCGTGTTAAGATTGTTGGAACTGTAACAACAAAACACTGAAAGTAATGATGTTAAGAAATAAATTTCTGAAACTTAAAAAATAAAATAAAATAGACACTCAAGAAACAACAAACAGAGGACAGAGTCACTTGATCATCAAGCTGTCCTTAACACGATAGTTCACCGGTACGC